>JAKUBJ010000138.1:0-15614 GCA_030566855.1 Tortispora sangerardonensis | reverse complement strand
AAAAAAAATTGTAAGAAATAAACAAAGGTTGCTATGGGATTTTGATCGATAAAGAGAGGAAAAATTGATTCTGATCAGGGTGCTGGGTTTGAATGATTTTATACTAAAGATTAATAGTAATAGCAAACACATGATTCTCGCTACTATTACTATTTTTGCAAAACAAAAGAATTAACATAATATACTTGGCCATCACATCAATTTATCCTATAACTTCAAGAACTGTTGTATGAATGAAATAATATCGTAACAAAAATCGAAAGAAAGATTACTTTAGGTGCTATAATCGTATGCAGATAATCTTTCATGGTTGCGCCCACTCTTTACCACTCTTCTGGTAATTAGATCACATGCAGCCTTGCTATATCTAAGTAGCCCAAATCCCATAGAGAACTTGTATCCAGCCATAACAATATCCTTCAATCATTGGCAAGAGAACTTGACATATATTTATATTTGCATTATTATTACTATATTAATCACGTTTGCAATATATTTAGAATGAATATGGATAGAAAGGCAAAGAGAATCATCAAACAAGACGCAGCCAACTATCCAGGTGTTCTAGCTTTTGCTAGTAAAATAATTAAACTGCTTGAAAATTTGAAATATATAAAGTACTGGACGGCGATACTACTAACACTGGACACTATAAACAGTATTTATATAATTCAAAAGATTTCGTATACTGAATTGGATTGGGAGACTTACATGATACAATCTTCATTAGTTGTTAATGGTGAACGCGATTACTTGAAGATTACAGGACCTACAGGACCTATGGTATATCCAGCTGGCCATGCATGGATATTCAGAGGACTATATCATTTAACTAATCAAGGCACGAATATTAGAAAAGCACAGTACATATTCATGCTAGTGTATCTTGGTAGTCAATGCTGCGCCATGAGAATCTATCAAAACAGCGGCATTGCTTCGCCTTTTATATATCTCTTGTTAATAGGTTCAAAAAGACTACATAGTATTTATTTACTACGGATGTTCAATGACTGTATAAATGTATTGTTTATGCAAATCACCATATTGTTGTTGCAGAATAAGTGGTTCTTATTAAGCTCTGCAATGTATTCTCTAGCAGTATCTGTGAAGATGAACGCCCTTTTATACGCACCCGCAGTTTTTGTGATATTCACCAACTATTTATCAATACAAAAACTTATGATTGTGTCAATGATATTCTTGTCTATTCAAGCTGGACTAGCATACTCATTTTTGATCTGCAACTACAAAGGATACCTGACTCAAGCATTTGATTTTAGTAGAGTTTTTTTATACAAATGGACTGTGAATTGGAAAATGATCAGCGAGGAAATATTTTTATCGAAGAGTTTTGCTAAATTACTCTTAACTGTTCACGTCATCTTACTTATGAGCTATCTCTTTCGAAAGATCAACATGAAAGGGATTCTCTCTAATCAAGGTATCAACCAGAAATACCAAAATAGTTTCAATCGAAAATCAGTATTTATGACAATGGCTGTCACTAATCTGATAGGAGTTTTATGTTCTCGATCTTTACACTATCAATTTTATTCCTGGTTTGAATGGACGACACCATTTTTAATTTACACAGCACTGGGTAATAAAACTAGGATAAATACTCCCCGTAGCAGGCAGCTATCATTGAGAGTGATGTTGAAATGGGGCACAAGGCTTATAATTACTGGGTTGGTATATTTTATTCAAGAGATTGCCTGGAATATATATCCCGCAAATAGTAAGTCGTCAATTCTGGTTGTTTCAGTTTTAAGTTTTATATCCATGTGCCACTTACTGCAAAAGGGGGATCCCAATGAGCTTGATACTCACATTTTTTGAAAGGCAGGGTCTGCGCAATCAAACAGGTTGCTCAGCTTTAACAAGGTAAGTATCGCGTTTAAAGATATACCTTTTTCAAGTTAAATTCATAGTTCTCAAGCCTGAATCACGCAAAATCAGTTTTTAAATGTACAACCCTCCATTTCATGCGATTCAGCTTCAATAGAATGAAAGCAAGTAGCCTGTAACACAATACACAAACTATAAGTCCAATTATAGAAGAAACACCATTTTTAGTTAAGCCGTACATATCTAACACATCAATACCACTCACAGTTCGACAATCCATAGTGGCATGACCTCCACTATCAAGAACGCAATCAGTAAATAAAGTGTTTGAAAATCCATACCATAACATTATGCTTGCCGCATACCTTGGCGGCGATATGTAATTAACTGCCTTTAGAAAGACACCCATATTAAGAGACAATACTCCACTCATAACACTACCGACAGTTAAAAATACAGAGATAACATTCACAGCAAAACCTACATGATTGACTAAAGTATTAAATATAATACCCAGCGACTCTCCACAATTAGTTAACGAAAAACAAACAAGGAAAGCGGCAAAAAATCCAGAAACACTACGGGTAAGTCCAGGCGCAACACTGCCAATAGCAGAAAATATCAGAGCCGATACAACTTCAAATGGCACTTCAATCATCAAATAGCTTAAAAAAAATGCCAGAGGACCATACACATTATCATCACTTTCTCTATAAAAGACATCCCGCTCTTCTGGATATATAGCAATATTATTTAACATCCCACAAAAATAAATAGCCAGAAACTGCTGTATGAGCCCTAATCTGTCGTAAACACTTCGCGTATCATTCTTTAAGGGGGTGTAAAATAACAAAAAGATGATACTCAAACTAATAACCATCATAATGCGAGAAACAGCCACATGAAGTTGACGTCTAATGCTTAGTAAAGATCTCCTTGCTAATAGTCCAAGTACTTCACACATAGGCTTGGTCTCCGATGTAGATAGTTTAAGTGTGGAGGATAATGAAGAATCTGAAGTCGGAGTTTCAATAGCACAAGTAGCTGCTAGTTTAGATTTCCAAGCTTCAACAATAGTATGCATACGCGATCTAGTACGAGTTTCTGACTCATCGCTATGCAAGTCAATCGCAATTAAATCCAGCAGAAAGTCCGCAATGTTTACATCACTTGGTACGCCATAGCCCAAACTAGATATATAGCCCAGCACCTCAGATCTCGAACCGGAATATGCCACACTTCCGCCCTTAGTAATCAAAAGAATATTATCAAGCATATCAAACATGTCAGCTCTGGGCTGATGGATACTACATATTACGGTTCTTCCGCGTTCCGTTAAGCCCTTTAAAACTTGAATTATCGAACCAGCAGTAAACGCATCTAAACCCGATGTGGGTTCATCAAGCAGCAATATATCTGGGTTACTTAATAATTGCACTCCAATACTAACCCTTCTCTTTTCACCACCAGAGATACCCTTTTTAAATTCAGATCCAATTAATTTATCCGCACAGTCTTTCAAACCCATCTCATATAAAACATCATTAGCACGCCTAACCTTCTCTTCTTTAGACCAGTCAGAAGGTAAACGCAAGCTTGCAGCAAAATAAAAAGTCTCTCTAACAGTAAGTGACGCGATAAGCCCTCCATCGTCTTGTGTAACGTAAGAACACATTTTCGATAATTCAAAAGGAGAAATCAAAATTTTGTTTATAAATATATCACCCGTAGACTTATACCTTGTAAAAAAAGTCGAAGAGCAGCGATTAGCCAGGTAGTTCAAGAGGGAGCTTTTACCTGATCCAGAAGAGCCCATAATGGCTGTTAGGCTAGAAGATGTAAAATTGGCATTAATACCTTCAAACAAAACATTCTCGCTTACCCTTAAAGTACGGGACCTTTTGACAAGTAACAGAGAAACACGATACAGATCCAATGAAAACCCAACTCGGTCGCAGGTTTTATTTCCAGTTCGTAAATCATTTAGAGATTTCACATGAAAACTATCAATTGCACTCAGCTTAATAGAAGAAACAGTAATAGAACGAGGGAAAAGCAATAGAATAAACCCTCCAGCAAGATAAAGCCCTATAGCCCAACCAAGCAAAACTCCAACAGGTACACCAATCCAGGATTCAGGGATCCCATATATAACTAACTGCGTGCTACCAAGATAAGCATAGCAGTCAGGAGGGGCTTTATCCGCATAGGGGCATTCACCGACATATCCAGTAAACTGATTAGACAAGCCAAGCCCAAAAGAAAAATAGGTAAATGTGACATACCGCATCCACCTAACATAAACTGGCATATTAGGTACTAGAAGTAAAAACCCATTTGCTACTGACTGAAGAGTATAGAGAGAATTCGCAACAAGAGACGCAGTTGAAAAACTCCTGCTAACAGATACAGCAAAAGTAGCCAAACCTATCGAACACATATTGATTAAGAATAAATTAAGATAAAACACAAAAAAATATTGAGCCCCATCCGTGCGCATCCCAACTAAAAAATATACCAAGACACCAAAGACGACAGTGACAGGGACATCTTCAAGAAAAAGCTTGGTGATTCTTCTACCAAGTAAAAATGCAGATATGCTTACCACACCCTCACTATATTCGACATCAAATATAGGAAAATCAGTACTAGTTAGTCTGTATAGTTCATAAAGAAGATTCAAATACGGAAGTATGGTGAGTGAAATATATATGGCACCAGACATTGACCGAATACCTTGAATGCTGCCATCAAGGCTAAAGAAAATCCAGCCTGTTATAGCGCCAATAAACAAAGCAGCTAAGATCATCCCAGACATTCCAAATGGGTCACGAATGGTAGATAAAATGCCCCTTCTTATGATAGTCCATAATTGACGCATAAATAGAGCACTTTGATCAAAACGGTTAAGAGAAGCTGAAGTATCATCGTTGGATTGACGCAAGTCAGAAGAAGAAGAAGAAGAAGAAGAAGAAGAAGAAGAAGAAGAAGAAAAAGAAGATAAAGAATTCCTTAGTTCAGAAGAAGACCTCCAGCTATTAAGCAAGAATACAACACGTTCAGAGGTTTCTTTTTCAGCATCATCCGAGCGGAGGTCAATAGAAGCTAAATCCATGACAAAATCAGCAGGATTGACATGTAGGGGAAGAATATATCCCAGGTCGGCAAAGTAGTCAATTATAGAACTAGAAGGCCCGGTATAAAGTATTTGACCTCTTGATAACAAAGTGATAGAGTCGAATAAATGAAAAATATCATAACGAGGTTGATGGATAGAGCAAATAATGGTTCTACCTTTTTTCGATAGATTCGAAAGAGTCTGTACAAGCTTAAAGGCAGAAGAAGAGTCTAAACCTGTGGTAGGCTCGTCTAAAAAAAGAATCGAAGGATTAGCCAGCATCTGAATTCCAATCGACACCAAACGCTTTTCACCTCCAGACAGGCCCTTGTGAAGAGTGCTTCCAATGCGGGTGTCAGCGCAGTACTTAAGACCCAGTTCTTTTATTACCTGTTCAATCATATCTAGCCGCACTTGACGAGAAACAGTTGAAGGTAATCGAAGATCAGCAGCAAAGCTTAGAACTTCTCTTGGAGTCAGTGTACTTGGGAGAACATCTTGCTGCATTACATACGCTTGTCTGACTGATTTCCGATCCGGAGAATTGTTAAAATATATCGTTCCTTGAATAGAAAGCCCAGCTCCAGACATTCTAGCTGCCATTGCGTTAAGAAGGGTGGTTTTACCTGATCCAGAAGGCCCAATAAGAGCCATTAGAGTTCCATGTTGGACGTAGCAAGAGATATTAGATAATATGGGACGATCAGCACTTATATCAACGTCGGTAGTGCCAGGTGGTATAGTGTGTGTAGCATTATCTCGAAAAAATAAAAACACTTTTGGAAATCTAGATAGTTGAGCTCGATTTTTATAAATGCTAAGCCCAGAAACTCTAACACTTACAGTTTCGACTTCAGCAAAACGAATTGCAGTTTGTTTTTCTACCGACTCCAAAACATTCAACAAAGGCAAATCTCTGTTTAATCGACTTTCCATGCTGAGAAATAACAAAGTTACTAAACAAAACAAAAGTTTTACAATAATCTGAGTGGAGCAGATGAACAAAGTGCTTATTGGAGGATTTAATAGGTCTCCAGTGAAACTAATGTATAGTCAAATTCAAGCATGTAGCATTACAACAATGAATAGTTATTAAGAAATGTACTAAAACAGTATTAAAAAAAAGAAAAAGAAAATAACAATAATAACAATATAAGTTGGTCTCGGAGCAGCCTTCAATAAAATAACTTGAAGAAGACAATTAACTGATTATATAAGTTATAGGATAGTAACCGGTTAGCTATAACGTTAGGATATTAAGACATAAATCAGTTTAACTTATCTTCAACTTATATCCTAAGTTATATAAGTTTAACTTAAGTTATATGAAAACGTTTTGTCATGTGTTAGGATAAGAGTGTATCCCATAACATATCCTATAAGTTATTGGAATAAATTACGAATATAATTTAACGGTTAGAAATATTTTTTGGACAAAAACATTTGAGTTTCGTTAAGATAAGATTTAAAAAGGAAAAGTGCTTACCAAGAGGTATGATTGATATTTATCTTTCTCTGATGTAGGAAATTATACTTATGATATTATTATCATAACTTGCGTATAGGATATATAGAATGAAGAAAATGATACTTAACTTATAGTTAAAATGGTTGTCTTGACTTATATACTATATAAAAAGAAGTTAATTTTTTATAATGGTGTTTCTTAAGAATTGTCATAATATATCAACTGACAAAGTGTAATTTATCTGATAGAGGTGGGGATACACATTAGAGTAACGGTAAGCTTTACATTTTCTCCTCGTTATAGAGTGATATAGGGGAGTATGGCTAGAGGATGCCAAAATTTTGGTATTTTATGGATATGACGTAGACAATCTCATGATATTCATTATTTAGCAGTATTATCATATCCTATATGTGCCAAAGATTAATGGTTATATAACGGTTAGGATAGGATTACTTAAACTACAACGGGACATAATATATGATAGGAGCTCTTTTCATTCAAACACCTAACCGTTATGAGATGGAGAATTTCGAAAACAACCGCTATTACAGAAAAAAGACAATGTGTCGTGTTGCTGAGATGAATGTAAAATATTAGACAGGAAATTCCAAGCTACCGTAGAATGATACGGAACATATCATCTTAATTATATTATGACATCTTGAATATATTCTTATGGTTTATTCAAAATATAAGTTACTTATGATTTCAGGCTATTACTTCACTAAGATACTTTCTGAACTTATAGGATAATAGTAAGGTATTGTGGGAATTGCGATTCCCATTGGGAATTCCAATTAGGGCTGAAAAGCATAGGGCTGATGCCTTTTACGGTAATTTGAGTACGGCTGAAACAAGATTTAGACTAATTTTAGCCTGCTTTTGACTTCAGCCGTGTGCTTTTTTAGCCCTAACTGTAATTCCCAATGGGAATCGCAATTCCCACAATACCTTAGATAATAGTAATCGTTATTTGAAAAAGATATGAGCTAAAATTATATAAAAGAAACCAGCTAGCCGCTACTTAAAAGTACAGTATCCTATAACCGTTAAGTGCTACAAACTATGCCATAATCAGATCGATCGAAATTGTTGACATATGATTCTACAGGTTAGGGGTGGCTTTGCTTTTCATCCGAGAATCTTCAGATTAAGGTATCCCATATATGGGATACCTTACTTCTGATGTAACCGGTATGGGATATCTCATAACAGTCACTTACTAACGGTTAAGTTAACCAGTTACCCTAAACTATATAGGATATAGTTAACCCGTATTTCATAAAAGCGCCTTACCCGATAGTCGGATAATATCACACCTCTCAGCATGGGATAGACTGTCTTGGAATAGAAACAATAAAGTTGTCTATAACGGTTACTCCACACAAAGTAACTGATGAGCGACCGTTTCACTTAGCGGTAATAGGATGAATTGGAATTCAAAAATTTTCACACCCATATTTCTCCTAACTCACTTAGGTTAACTTATCGGTAGAATAGCAGTAAGTTATACTTTGGTATATATTAAGTATGATATGCCATAACTGAATCGCTATGGTATAATTAACTTAATATTCTCTAAATACGATATATATAAGTTAAGACTTACTCCATCTAAGAATAAGTGAACCTAACTTATTCTAATACACAACTTTCAACTTCGAATGCCATTTAGGATTCTTTTTTTGATCTATCTAGAAATTGCGTCCATCACTGTAGAGGATTTCTTACATAGATTCTCCTGATCAACAAAGTTGATTTGCTAGAATTCTCCTTATTTATCCAGAGCTATTTCCAATTGAAATATATCAGTTTGGGATTCACCTTTATCATTCTTAGAGAATAATTTTTACTATAATAGTTACTCAGGAAGAGTTTTTTGAAGACTTTACGAGAACTTACCTACCTGCTTGTTTGTGATCATCTTTTGCGCCACCTACCAGTTTTTGAACTTAGTCTTAGAAGTATTATATAATTTACAATTATATATATAAATTAGGACCTTATCATAACAGAAGGCCCGCACGTTTACATATTTCATGCAATAAAATCACTATGAATAATAAATTGGAGCTTCCCAATAAGGATTCTTCTTCCTCTGGTTCGATACGTTTAGATATGGGCGATGATAGCAATATATCCTCACCCCCAGATATAGTTGCTGAATGCGGTGGCTCTTTGAACGAAACTTTAGATTCTCCAGATCATATAGATGAACATCCAGTAAATATTCAGAATGATTCAAGTTTGGTGGATGATTATTCTGATAGCTCTTCAGACCTTTCAATAAGGCCTACAGACACTCTATCGCTCGCCGCTATTGACCTATATCCGATTGTCCCATCTTACTCAATTGCTTCAAATGGACGGAGCTCTTGTCGCCCAAGTCGTCAGAATTCTATTGAACCTATCAAGATTGTAGCAAAAAAAGATAGAAGAGGCTTATTTTCTTCTTGCTGTATTATTAAAGAGATAAATGATCCTAAGAGGTATTCCACCAAAGTGAAATCTCTATTGACTTTCATAGTTGCTTGTGCTGGGATGATAGGCCCGATGACAAGTGCGATATTTTTCCCTCTGATTGATGAAATTGCTCAAGATTTAAATACAACTAAAAGTCTCGCAAGCATTTCAATTGGCATATATGTAATTGCTTTAGGGACTTTTCCATTGTGGTGGAGTGCTGTTTCTGAGACTCGAGGCAGGAGGACGGTCTATTTAGTATCTTTTTTTCTGTATGTTCTATTTGGGATTGGATGCGCGCTCTCACCGACTATGACATCACTTATAATATGTCGAACTCTTACTGCAGCAGCAGCAGCATCCGTTCAAGCTGTCGGGGCTGGAACTATAAGTGATCTTTTTATAACTGTACAGCGTGGTAGAGCTATGGGATATTTTTACTTGGGACCTTTATGTGGCCCTCTTTTAGCCCCAGTTCTTTCTGGAATTCTTGCCGAGCACTGGAATTGGAGAGCACCACATTGGATGCTTGTTATAATGGGATTTTTAACTTGGGTTTTTATTTTGTTTTTTTTACCAGAGACTCTGGAGAGAAATAACCAGGTGCATACCAAAGCGCAAGAACTAAACCAGGAGAGGTTGGAGATAAGTAAAAATCACTGCAAGAGATATATGTCAGTATGTTGGAACTTTTTCTACTCTCCCTTGAAAAGCTTGCGTCTTCTAAAATTTCCCCCTATGTTTTTTGCATGCATATTTTCTTCTTACTGTTTTTTTGCAATATATTTGTCTAATATTTGTGTGGAATACGTGTATTCATCTCCACCTTATGATTTCACTGTATTAATTGTCGGCTTGATGTTTTTGCCAAATAGTGTCTGCTATATAATTGGAAGTGTTCTTGGTGGCAAGTGGAGTGATACTATAATTAAAAAGTCATTAGCAAAGAACGGAAAACTTATTGCAGAAGATCGCATAGGACTGAATGTACTGCTTGCAACGATTCTACTGCCATGTTCATTATTGATATTTGGATGGTGTGCTCAAATGAAAACTATATGGGTTGCGCCTCTAGTTGGAACGGCCGGATTTGGTCTAGGAGCAGCTATTGTATTTTCAAATACCTTGACTTATTTGGTAGATGCGTTGCCAGGGCATGGTGCGACTGGTGTAGCTGTTAATAATTTTGTGCGCAGTGTTTTTGCTGCTATTGCTTGTTTCGTTGCAGACCCCCTACTTCAAGCAATTGGAGTTGGCTGGGTTATGACAATAGTTGCTATACTGGGCTTTGGATTAATTTTTGTTGTGTTGTTGATTAGAGCTAAAGGTGGCGTATGGCGTGAAAAGTTTGACGTTGCAGACTTTTTTGAATGACTCTAAAGAACAGACTAGGTAATATTTGGACTCCTTATATTATGTATCTGCAGATTTATACATTACTGGTGGGATATTGAACATATATCTTAAACATGGTAATAAGTGCACTAAGATATGATATGTCATCCAAGATGACTCGAATAGTATAATTATCATATGCTTTATAGCTTATCCCATGTAACTGTTTAAGATAATAGATAAGATAAGCCAGTCTTCTAAAAGTAGATTTGTATATGGGATATGGGGTGCATAACCTAAGAACCAGTTAATGGTAGTTTTCTAGCTTTTGTTTTATTTTAAGAATAAAAATAAGACTTAAATTAAGTTATGTCCTGACTTATGTATATAATACCTTTCCTTTCATCCTACATAACTTGAGCAGCAAAAACGCAACTAGCCTATAGCAAAAAGTGCAGATTATAAGCGCAACAACAGATATTTTCCCGTGCTGCGGATAGCCATAAAGTGACAAAACATCAACTCCTTTTGTAACCTGGCAACTAGATGTAGATACACCTGTACCTTCAAAAACGCAGATATCGAAAGAAGCTTCAGATATTCCATACCAAAGCATTACATCGGCTGCATACTTAGGTGGTGAAATATAATTTAGAGATCTTAATACAACACCCATATTTAAAGAAAGCACACCACTCATTACTGTTCCAATAGTCAGAAATACAGAGACAATATTCACCGCAAACCCAACATGACTAGATAATGTATTAAATATAATGCCAAGCGATTCTCCACAATTCGTTAATGCAAAACATGCAAGAAAGCCTGCAAAAAAACCAGATACACTAGGTGTAAGACCTGGTACCACACTGGCAAATGCAGAAAATACAAAAGAAGAAAAAATCTCAAACGGGGCTTCCAAAATCAAGTAGTTGAGAAAAAAAGGCAAAACCCCGTAAACATTGTCGTCGTTTTCTCTATAAAAAACATCCCTTTCAGAAGGATATATTGCAATATTATTCAACATACCACAATAATATATAGCTAAAAATTGCTGAATGAGCCCCATGCGGTCGTATATGCTTCTCATGTCATTTTTCAAAGGCGTATAGAACACCATAAAAATAATACTTAAGGCCAAAACTAACATTAGTCGAGAAACAGCTATATTAAATGTTCTTCTGATATTCAAAATAGACCTTCTGATCAATAAGTCTAAAATCTCATGAGTGGATTTCATCTTCGTCCTAGATGATTGCATTATACACATAGTTCCGGATCCAGTTTCAATGCAGTCTATAGTACCTACGGATATAGATTTAGAATTCCAGTTGCTAACTATACTTTCAACGCGCTCTTTTGTTCGAAGCTCAGCTTCTTCAGTGTGCAAGTCTATCGCAATCAAATTCAACAAGAAATCTGCTATGTTCATATCAGGCGGAACTTCATAGCCTATGCTGTATATATAATTCATAACATCAGATCTTGGTCCTGAATATGCTACATTTCCACCTTTTGAAATCAAGAGAATGTTGTCAAGCATATCAAACATGTCAGATCTGGGCTGATGAAGTGTGCAGATCACAGTTTTGCCACGTCGAGCAAGACTTTTTAAAACCTGAATAATAGTACCCGCAGTAAAAGAATCCAAACCCGAAGTAGGTTCATCAAGAAATAATATATCTGGATTGCTAAGTATCTGTACGCCTATACTGACACTTCTTTTTTCTCCACCAGAAACACCCTTGTTAAACTCAGAACCAATCAATTTATCAGCACAATCTTTTAGCCCCATTTCATACAATACTTCATTGGCTCTTCTAATTTTTCGTTCCGTTGCCCATTCAGAAGGAAGACGCATTTGTGCAGCAAAATAAAGAGTTTCTCTAACAGTCAGCGAAGAAATAAGACCATCGTCATCCTGGGTAACGTACGAAGATATTTTGGATAATTCTGAAGGGGTTACTAACGTATTGCTAATATACAAACTTCCGGTAGATTTGTAACTGGTCAAGATACTAGAAGAGCAGCGATTCGAGAGATAATTGAGAAGAGATGTTTTCCCACAGCCAGATGAGCCCATAATTGCATTAAGACTTGAAGAATTAAATCTAGCGTTGATCCCTTGTAGTAAAAATTTCTCATTCTTTTTGAACTTAAGAAACCCTTTAGCCACAGAAAGTGATATTTCAGAAAGTCTTATAGAGTATTCAAAGGCTCGGGTAGTTTCATGCTCCACTAGCAAGTCGTTCAGCTGATCTGGGTTAAAAGTGTCAATAGAACTAATTTTTGTAGATAACACAGTAATTGATCGAGGAAAAAATTTCACAACTATTCCTGCTGCAAAATGAAGCCCCACCGCCCAGGCCACCAAGATTCCAACAGGGAGGCCAACCCAAGATTCTGGAACTCCGTATAAGGCTAATTGTGTAGTACCCGAATATGCATAGCAGTCAGTGGAAGTTTTATTCGCATAGGGACATTCACCAACGTAGCCGGTAAACTGATTAGATAAGCCAAGGCCAAAAGAGAAGTAAGTAAATGTAATAAATCTTATCCATCTAACATAGACAGGCATATTAGGAACCAAAAGAAGAAAACCATTAGCTACCGACTGAAGCGTATACAATGAGTTCGCCACCAGTGCAGCAGTTGAGAACTCACGGCTGACCGATACAGCAAAAGTAGCTAGACCTATCGAGCACATGTTCATCAGAAACAAATTCAAGTAGAACAAGAAAAAATGACCGGCGCCATCTGCACGCATTCCTACTAAAAAGTAAGCCAACACACTAAATATGACTGTTACAGGGACATCTTCAAGAAAAAGCTTGGTGATTCTTCTACCAAGTAAAAATGCAGATATGCTTACCACACCCTCACTATATTCGACATCAAATATAGGAAAATCAGTACTAGTTAGTCTGTATAGTTCATAAAGAAGATTCAAATACGGAAGTATGGTGAGTGAAATATATATGGCACCAGACATTGACCGAATACCTTGAATGCTGCCATCAAGGCTAAAGAAAATCCAGCCTGTTATAGCGCCAATAAACAAAGCAGCTAAGATCATCCCAGACATTCCAAATGGGTCACGAATGGTAGATAAAATGCCCCTTCTTATGATAGTCCATAATTGACGCATAAATAGAGCACTTTGATCAAAACGGTTAAGAGAAGCTGAAGTATCATCGTTGGATTGACGCAAGTCAGAAGAAGAAGAAGAAGAAGAAGAAGAAGAAGAAGAAGAAGAAGAAAAAGAAGATAAAGAATTCCTTAGTTCAGAAGAAGACCTCCAGCTATTAAGCAAGAATACAACACGTTCAGAGGTTTCTTTTTCAGCATCATCCGAGCGGAGGTCAATAGAAGCTAAATCCATGACAAAATCAGCAGGATTGACATGTAGGGGAAGAATATATCCCAGGTCGGCAAAGTAGTCAATTATAGAACTAGAAGGCCCGGTATAAAGTATTTGACCTCTTGATAACAAAGTGATAGAGTCGAATAAATGAAAAATATCATAACGAGGTTGATGGATAGAGCAAATAATGGTTCTACCTTTTTTCGATAGATTCGAAAGAGTCTGTACAAGCTTAAAGGCAGAAGAAGAGTCTAAACCTGTGGTAGGCTCGTCTAAAAAAAGAATCGAAGGATTAGCCAGCATCTGAATTCCAATCGACACCAAACGCTTTTCACCTCCAGACAGGCCCTTGTGAAGAGTGCTTCCAATGCGGGTGTCAGCGCAGTACTTAAGACCCAGTTCTTTTATTACCTGTTCAATCATATCTAGCCGCACTTGACGAGAAACAGTTGAAGGTAATCGAAGATCAGCAGCAAAGCTTAGAACTTCTCTTGGAGTCAGTGTACTTGGGAGAACATCTTGCTGCATTACATACGCTTGTCTGACTGATTTCCGATCCGGAGAATTGTTAAAATATATCGTTCCTTGAATAGAAAGCCCAGCTCCAGACATTCTAGCTGCCATTGCGTTAAGAAGGGTGGTTTTACCTGATCCAGAAGGCCCAATAAGAGCCATTAGAGTTCCATGTTGAACGTAGCAAGAGATATTAGATAATATGGGACGATCAGCACTTATATCAACATTGTTCGTATGGATATTTGCACTTCTGAAAGTGTTTCTTTTAACTAAAGACATCAATTTGTAAAATTTTGATGAATATGTCTGCTCTCTAATCGCGCTTACCTTACGCAGTTGGATATCTATAGGCTCCACTCGAGCAAAATGAATTTGAAAGTTGTCTTCCATGGTAGATCTTTTAGATAAAACAGCTTTAGATTCATTTAGCTGACTTGCCATTTTGCCTTATTTATATCTTATAGTCTTGACACATTAATTATACAGCGCAGCCAATGTTGCAAAAGCTTGAAAGATATTGACAATTGATACCCCAAAAGTTCAGAGCAAAGTGTGTCAATTTATACATGAAATAATTCACTTATAATTCCGCTGGAGAGAGAGTTATTAGCTCTGGATTAAGCAAATAAGAATTGCCAATATGCTTAACTAGAATAGGCTCGATGTTACATTCGCAAATGGTGAACTGGAAAGTTAAACATTATTGCATTTTGAGAAAGAGTTACCTTTTCACTTATAGGATGATTGACTGAAAACTTAAAAATTTAAGAAATGATGTAAAAATATATTATTCTTAAGTTGTAAGGTTAATTATATATATTCTGAAGCTAAGTTATAACAGAAGAGTATAGGATAGGCTTAAGTATATTTTAGTTTTTATTACAGTAAATCTATGTCACATATCCATATATGGAATACACGTTCTATAAAAATAAAATCGAAAGTGATCGGCTAACTAAACAGGATTCACACCCTTTATCCTATAGTTATGAGATTCAATTCTTGTTAATGATCCTAATTCCATTCAACCAGTGAAAATTTCTATATCCTTAAAGAAAGAAAAGAAAGAAACGAGCGGCCAAGCACTCTGGTGGTTTACGGAGATACCATTTGAATAGCATATACTATGGGATATACAGAAGTATATAGCAAATTCAGGAAGAATATCCATATATAGCATAGTAATCCCAGCTGGAATTAATTAGCTTATCTCTATCCTATATATATTCATAAGTGAAATAAGTGAAATTAAGAAAATGTAATTAGATTAAGTTAATTAAGTTAACTTATCTTAGGTTATCCTAAGTTAAATGATCTTAAGTTAATCGGTTAATTAATTAATTTTTTAAAAAAAGAAATAATTTATAGGATATAACCGATTAATTAGGACTAGGTGTAGCGCCCCTTCGGGGCGCTCGGACATGTATTTTTAAAAGTGTGTAGGGTTGTGATGTAGAAGACGTTATATCGGGAGAGTTGAAGGAAATATCCTGCAGTTA
>JAKUBJ010000137.1:0-15688 GCA_030566855.1 Tortispora sangerardonensis | reverse complement strand
CACAGTCTTGCCACGGGGGGGAATGTAATACAATCGGCCACAGCGCCAACTCCCTCTGCTGCGGAACTAGCATCCGAAGCATAGGGAACAGGTACTAACCCTGAACCCTAGTACTATATATATAGACGTAGACCGACCTCTTAGAAGGTCAGGGAATAAGATACTGCTCTAGGTCATACTCACGTAATACATTTTTCCTCTTAATACTAACGGTTAGATCAATTGTTTACCTATTACATCAAAATCGTTTACTATGTTGTTGTTTTACTTTAGTCAAGCTTCTCTCATGTCCCATACGAGTGATTATTAGTAAATCTGATTCAGCTACGATGTGATGGTTATGAAAGTGTACATCGATGTGGCTTCATTCGAAACAACTCTGATCAACAAACCTCTAATAAACAAGCCGCTTTGGAATAAATGCATATACGCTGCAGCTCAAACTCCATTAATCTCTCTGGCAGTAGACATGATAAGGTTAATTATTTAAGCGGTTCTGCTGTTCTCTAATATGGCAACTGATCTGTCATGTAAAATTTCCACTGTCGAGTATATATTTCAGCTGGTATTTATAATGCCGCTACAGTTAAACTAATGACATTTGTACGTATTGGCTTAGCAGGGGACTTCTAAAACCACATATCCTTATAAGTACTGACAATTATGTTGCACGTCAATCTAAACACAGCAATACCTGCTTCATCCGCCTGTATACCTTCGTGTAATACCTGCTTCATCCGCCTGTATACCTTCGTGTAATACTTGAACAACCGTCACTTCAGCCTCATATGCTTTCAAATCCAATTTCGTAATACGGCAAATATAATGCTCAGCAATGAAAGCATCTATCATTTACTCAACTATGAAATGATAATAAGCATTGTAAGAAGCTCTGCATTTTAGAACACCATTTCAAATTGATCAAATAATAAAATCTGTATACAAATATTCTGTAACCTTACATCACGCAATATTGTCATGGTCTGGATAGTAATCGTCAATATTAGGTGTTGAATATTCCCCTTTGTATGCAAATAATTCAAAGTCTAATGCTGGCTTTGATACATCAATAAGATAAGCAATTAGATCAAACTCATATTTGTTCCACATTTCTGACATCACACTATTAATATACAATCTCTAAGGTTTGATAGGATAAGTCTAGGTTGATATGGAACCTTTATTATCCGAGCACTTCCCACCCAACAGTTCGCAACAGTATGGATATATGAAACATTTTAAGCACATGCTTCAAAAAATCAAAGCCCTAACCAAAACTTAGGTCATTCGTTATCAAGATATATTCTAAATATAACACTGTATTCTAATATAGTTCAAGAATAAATCAGTGTCAGCTATTGAGCGCTTGACTAGAATGCTATAATTCTGAGATAACAAAGTCACTCTAAAGTCAATAATTCACAGGTCCTTTAGCCAGACAAACAGGTATTACAATTGCAACTAGTGATGATTCATCAATGAAATAGTATACCAGGTTTTAAGTGAAGCTCCTAATAAAGTAAGCTGTGTCGGATTTATTTCGAACCAAAATAAGTCTCTTTGGTTCTTTAGGTATGCTTGGCATAGATAAACTGTTCTTTGGTTATATCCACATTGGATGAATGCAATAAATCATGCGTTCATGCCATAGTCGCCACATGTTATCATTTAAACTAGGCTGCTCTGATTAAATAAACCGATCTCAGCATCCCCAAAATCACATCATGAACAGCAGTATTCTGTATAAAAGAATATAAAAACTTAGAAAATAGCAATAGATTATTAGTTATTGGATCATACAATTTGTAGAGCGCACAAATATGTGTCTATAAGATCAGCACTCGCTTCAAATAGAAAACTCCAAGTCGTCTAGACTTCAGCTGATCACTAGGTGACGTATATGTATTACCAAAATGAGATTAAGCCTGTCAAAATAACAGTTCATTGCTTGACAAGGATATAGAGTATATATCACATCACTCTCTATTATATACAGCTTGATCTCCACAGATCGCACACAGCGAGGTATGAATATAAATAAATAAGCTACTTGACTTTAATGTTAAGTCCATTTTACAACCCATTTCAATTGCCTGGAATTGTAGAAACAAGTGCTCGTTTAAAGTCTGC
Organism: Tortispora sangerardonensis; assembly: GCA_030566855.1. Taxonomy (NCBI): domain Eukaryota; kingdom Fungi; phylum Ascomycota; class Trigonopsidomycetes; order Trigonopsidales; family Trigonopsidaceae; genus Tortispora; species Tortispora sangerardonensis. The sequence continues at coordinate 13,558 of JAKUBJ010000137.1, read as the reverse complement.
TTAATGAGGTGGATGGACTTTGATACCGCAAGCATGAAATGTGACAATAGCGCACACTAGAGGTGTTCCATATTCAAGAAATATGGTGAATGGAAACATGCTGTTTGTTTTTTAGTTCCATCATTCTGGTCTGTTTATCGTAGATAGAAACGGAAAGATGCGCTATTGGATTCTAAAAGATGATTAGCTACCATATATGCTCAAAATACAACCCGCTCTTACTCAAAAAGAAGGGCGTAAACTCCCGATCTAATTCAATATGTAGTGCTTTGCTTATCCAACACCATTTATATCATCCTTTATTTGTCTATGTGTGAATATCAGTAACATGGTGATCATCCTTTCAAATGATAGTATGGTATATGATTTCACCAGACCTTACTGCTTTCTTACATGATTCAGTCTATGGGAGAACTCTTGTGGCGAATATCTAATAGTCGGGTTGCCAGAAGAAGAAAAAGTAAATATAAATATGTATTTTAAGAATGACTTGTCTTTAATTTTGACTTATTCGTTCTAGAATTATTTTAACATGGCTAAGAAACTTTTTGGACATTTCCGGGAAATAAACCACAATTTTGACTAGATTTTTAAACTATAATTTTGTTCTTTTTTTCATTAATTATTTTTTTAAGTAGTTTGCAACAATTTTGACCTCTCTTCAATGCAATCATACTGGCCTTCGCTGTCGAGACCAGAGTGCTCTGCTTTTAAGCAACTCTGTGAAGAGATATTGGCTTCAAAGGACATCGCAGCATTGACTCCCGACACCGATATTGGTATATTCGCATTACAGGTATTTGTTGATGCAAATTTCATATCTCATACCGTATACAAGACTTTGTTACCAGCAAAGTTCTTCAATAAGTCTTTTATCACTGACTGCTTTAAATTATTGTCGATCGATGATGAAGAAATAGACGAATCAACTGATGTGCCTGCTTTGCTTTTGATATCTAAGCAATTACTCGGTGGATCTGACCTTAGATCTCAATGGTGGTTAGCTCGCGCCAACGCTGTACATGCACTTCTTTTGAAAGGTCATAGCTATGCACTAGAAGAACAGATAATAGATACCTTATCAGAAACTCTTTTGCAGTCGTCAGATTTTAAAGACTTAGATCACGATGCTGATATTCTTCGACTGCTGGAACTTGCGCGTGCACAGATTATATTTCATGACCCATTGACTGCAATGGATTACCTAAATGAAGCAATTTCTCTTACAGAACTACAATATGTATTTACTGGTACGAAAGCTATGAGAACTAGGTTTCAACAGAAAGGACAGCCTGCTCTTATAGTACTAGCCAAATCTCACAATATAGACAGTGCACAACAGAAAGACAATCCTATTCATGTTATTCCTCTGAAATCAGAACAGTTGCTCGAAACTCCACAATACGAGTATGTTTCCGAGTATCCTAATATTGATCCAAACAAACCTACCTTATTATCAGAGATCCACAGCCTTATTGTACTTTTGTTTGCTTATGTATACAAAGAGAAAAGTCCTTCAATCGAAAGTGATGCTATGTCGAGGGAGGAAGTAGCAGCGCACATAAACAGAGTTGTTTCTGGTTCTAGAGATATTATTATATCAGCAGCAGCTCTCTGGGAACGCAGCAATCTTGAACAGTTTTCCAGTCAGACTCTAGAAAGAGGAATACTTCAGATGGAAGAGATTGTAAAGACATTCGATCATATATCGGCGGAGAATTGCATGAAGTATTTTTATCAGACCCTACTCCCATCAAGGGACGCAAGAGATAATCAACTAGTTGACAATCTCATGTCTCTGGGTCTTTTTAAAACTGCTATACCTATATATAGAAGACTCGGAAAAAATATAGAACTGGCTTTATGTCTTGCAGCCACCGACCAAGAACAAGAAGCAATTTTAATATTAGAGAAGCACTTGTCAATTAATGACAGCGACGGAAGAGCATGGTCAATTTTGGGAAATATCACAGGAGACGCAGAATTTTATAAGAAAGCATGGGAGGTTAGTAGATATGGCCCTGCAAAGCATTCACTAGGAGAACTCTCAATGAAAGTGAAGGATTTTAAGACAGCCGTTACCCATTTTAAGGACGCTGTTAGCGTAATGCCAACGAAGCAAGAAACATGGTACTTGTATGGGTACGCATGCCTGCACAGTGGCAATTATTCCGAAGGGCAAATGGCCTTTACTAGATGTACAGCTTTAGACGAAGAAGATATGAATTCGTGGTCAAACTTAGCTACTTGTCTTATTCAACTCAATAACCTTCCTGGAGCATTTAATGCCTTAAAAAGAGCAGTAGCAGTGTCAAGAGACGATGCAACATCTGGAAATCCCAGAAAGACACACGTGTGGAAAGTATGGGATAATTACGGAATGGTTGCAGCCGAGCTTGGGCTATGGTCAGAAGTCACACGGGCTCTTAGCATGATGGTAGATCACGACAAAGTTGGTAATATAAGGATAGATGTCGTGGCTGCATTAGCAGAAAAGATAATGGACAACAATTTCACTAGTGAAGAAGAGCTGACACATTTTGAGAAGGAAACCATCCAATTATTATGTCAAAAAATGAAGCAGAGAATAGATATATTACCAATTGCAGCTACAGTCGAAGCATGGAGAAAGAGGCCATGGAATGCTATAGCATTATACGAACAAGCTTACAAATATACGAAGAACCAAGACAAAGAAGAGATGGTCAAGTATGGCAAACATTTGATCAAAGGATACGAAGAACTAGGAAATCTTGAAGGCAGACATGGAGCAGGAGACAAGGTAGTTCCCAACCAAGTAGCGAAAATCGAGCAAATAGTAAAAGAAGTTAAAGACTATACGTGGCATAATATCGAGTAACTGTCTTCAAAGAGCTAGATCAAATAAGTGAAGATTAAGAGGTGAAAATTAGACAATACAATTTGCACGCATATGAGCTAAAATCACCCAAAGTAAAAAAAAGTAACTTGATAGTGTGTAGAGATCCTTTAATCTTTCTTATCGGGTTCAGAAGCAGTAGAACCAGTAGGTTTAGAAATTTTAGCTTCAAAAACATTGTGATACTTGCGAATAGAAGATTTGAAAGTGTTCCATACATTGCGAACAGAAGGAGGAACACGGGAATCAGCCAAAAGGCTATCAGCACGGACTTCCATATTACGAACAGCAGCTCTTGTCAAAGGAGAGTTGTCATAACGAACCTTAACAAAAATAGTGTAGAGTATAAAAGTAATCCAAGAGCCTGAACGGAAAAGAAGAGCATTGAATACACAACGGATCAAGACAATAACCTCTACAGTAGCAGAAACAGCAAGAGTCTTATCCTCATAAGTCTTAATAAAATCTCTAATACGAGTAATAACGGCAGAGCTCGAAGGTTGACCAAGAGCAGGGAGAAGTGTGCTGCTTGTGAAGGCTAAACTGTGCATGATAGAAAAGCTTGCGAATGGAATCAAGGCAAGTAAAAAAGGAGATTGGAAAAGCCAAAGAAGAGCGATAAGTAAATATTGAAAGTTCTCATCACGTACGATAAGTTTTGGATCAATACTCTTTGATTGATTTGTGAAAAGAACAAGAGCAAAAGATACGACTACAGCAAGAAGATCAGTTCTATACCAGAAATAAGCCCATCTAGACGAATTCTTAAATCTAAGAGTTGAAATCAGATAAAATACAAATCCGATTAAAGATAATACGTGATTTACAAACCAGGCAAATCTAACAGTTTTAACTAATTCAGCCAATGGCTTGGCAGTTGAGCCAGATGATGTTGAAGATGTTGAAGATGAAGAAGATGACATTGTCAGGTTTATTTTTCTAAAAAAAGGGGGGAGGCAACAGAATTGACGTGATTTAATGTATTCGCGTGAAAAAGAACCAAATTGGCAATATTAAAAAAAAGAATTGATTAGGAGGCAGATAAAAAAAAATGAAGACAGCAAAATTAAAGTAAAAAATAAGACAATTGATCAGATGATAAGTCAAAATTTAAGAAAAAAGAAGGAAAAAAGAGGGAGTCGATTTCTAAGATTCCAAAGGGCAGCAATGAATAGAAGGCGATAATTTAGATAGACGAACGTTCCTATAAATGGTCGATTAAAAAAACAGGGCAAAATTATTAGGGCAAGCTATTATCAAATGACCATACCGCGTATACCGAATATGTCGTTTAATTTATAATTAAGAAACGTAATTACTCTTTTCTGTGATCACCAGGTTTCAATATAAACGATTGTTGATCAGGGTCTGTTGAAGTAACCAACCTTGGACAATATCCTTGCGATCTTGATCACGCAATTATGAAATGACATCGATCGATCTCATCATTCTACCAGTTTTTGAATGTATTGAATCATATGCAGCAGAAGTATTACCTTCACATGTATTAAGGGATACCAATAAAATCATTGTTAGCACTCAGCGACGTCTTATTCTAGGATCATGGCTTTTAAAGAAGTTTATGCTTTCTATGTATGATTGTAGTCTGGAAGATATACATTTAAGTTCCTTTAAAAGACCTTATGTTGATAAGGGAATTGACTTCAATGTATCACACGATGAAGATTTAATTGTAGGTGTAATCGCATCTTTACCTCTGTGTTCTATTGGCGTTGATGTAATGGCTCTAAGGCCGCAGCATTATTGGAAAGATCGAGAATGGATAGATGAATTCGATATAGTATTCAATTCTGATGAGATTAGCTTATTGAAGGAAGCACTCACTAAGGAGGAATTATACTACCGTTTCTTTACTATATGGACACTTAAAGAAGCTTACTCTAAAGCTGTTGGTGAAGGAATGCACTTGGATTACAAGAAATTGCATTGTTCAGTTGATCCTCTTGCTATATCTTGTTCTATTGATTCACATATTGCTGCGTTTGTTGATATTCAAATATACAAAGAGCATATGATAACAGTTGTATGTCTTCAAAAGAATATAAACATCCAAAGAAGAGTTATTACCAAAGCAGAGTTATGTACAACATAGGTTTACAGTTTAAGAAATTATAAATACCATAATCATATCCTATTTTAGTGAAAGTAATCTAGCTAAAAGGCAAAAGTAAGAGAGAAAGGCATAAGAAGCCATTAAGCAATGAAAAGACAGGGAAGCTGAAAAGAGAGAAAGGAGGAAGTAAAGTCATTAAAAGTTCATTAAACCAAGACAAGAAAACGTCAATTGTCATGTGTAACTCCTTTATCTCGCAAAGTTAAATCCTTTACGTCCTTTCTTTTCTTCAATAGGCGCTGCAAGTCGACTAGCTTCTAGACGTGCCTTACGTTCCTCCAACTCCTTTCGTTGTTTATTTAACTCTTCACGCATAGCTTGATGTCTACGGAAAAGTTCTTGCTCAGACTGACGTAATTTTTCTTCCTTTTCACGCACTTTAGCTTGGAAAACCATTCTCATATCTTGCTCCATTTTTGAAAGTTTGGCTCTATGCTGGACTCTTTCTTCTTCCAACTTTTGTGCAGGATTGATCTCACGGAAAACAGAGGGATCTTGCTTGTGACCTAATGCTGTAAGCTTTTCAGTACGATAAGCTTCGTAGAGTTCTTTATTAGTGCGCTCTCGTAAAGCCTCCATATGATAACCAATGAGCAAATCTCTTAAACTTAAGAAATCACAATGATCAGGATTCTCAATCTCAACAAGACCCCAAGGATAGCTACGTCCTCTAACATTCTTTCCATTTGAAGAAGTAACATCATCCATAGATCCTACTACTGCTAAGGGATAGCGACTCATCAATCCTTTAAGATTTTGTACAGCTTCATCAGTTTCAGAATAAAGCATTGGTTCGAAAACTTGAATTCCATTAAATGAAATATCTGCACGAACACGTTCTTTAAAAATCTGTAACTCTTCAGGCGAGAGCAGATCAGATTTAGAAATAACAGGAATCAAATTTACACGATGATGAATTTGACGCATAGTCTCTATCTCAAGTGCTTTCAATGCATGCCCAGTAGGCTCAATAAAAAACAAACATGCATGAATATTGGTATCAGGAATATTATCACGATGTGGTTTATTCTCAAGCTCAAGACGATTATCAAACTGTCTTTCAATATAGGTAAGAAGTGGACGCCATGCATCACGATTATTAAGCGATTCTCCAAACCCAACTGCGTCAACTACAGTCAAATTCAGCGTTACTCCTTCTTCTTCAATTGCTGAAGATGCAGTATGCATCTCAACTGTAGGATTAGGATCAAATGCCATATCTCTATCTACATTTGTAGGGCTGATCTCTTTATCAAACAATGAATTTATAAGTGTAGTCTTTCCAAGCCCAGGACATCCTGCAACCATAACATTAAAAGCAAATCCTTGACGCGTCGTACGGTGATGCCATTGATTAGGTAAATTGGCAAACCCAACATATCCTGTAATTTGTCTTTTTATCACATGTGTAGCTAAACTTGAAATTGGGTTACTTGGTTGTTCCTCAGATGCCCCATTTACCATAGATCCTTCAGATTCTGGTGTAAATGTAAGCTCTGTGGGACTGTCATCTGTAACAACAGGCATTTCCTGTCTTAATTCTGGTGAAGCTATTCATTAATTTGTTAGTACCGTAATGAAAGTAAAAATTTATGCCTGATTCACGCGTAGAACAAAAAAGGTACGCGCATAACACGAGAAAACCCCAATAAAAACACAAAGTGCAAGAAATAGTAGGAATACAATGGATTTTCTCATTTCCATACACGTAAACCTGTTTTTGTGTTGTGTACTAATTTCCTCGGCAAGTTTTTAGTATTAAGACTTACCTGACATGATCTGACTACGCTAGTTAACAATGGATGAAAAAATGGTGATTTTAACGTGCAACTTTTAGCTGTTTTGAGAAATTGTAAAAGGCGTAAAGAGAAAAGGGGGAATAGGAAGGAAAGATGTGTTATGAACTGCCAGGGGTGAGATGAAGCAGAACTGGAAACTTTAGAACAGGGAAAAGGGTTTAAACAATGTCCGGGTAAACAAGCTCAACAGATTCCAGATCGAGATATTAATCTGAATACAGAATTTAATCTTTTTTACAATCAGATTGAAAGATAACTAACTTATTATATCGTATTAAAAATAGAATACTTTTTAAAAAAACCATTAAATGACATATAAAAAGTGCTTATGCTGACTCATCTAATACCAAATTAGAAGTGTCTGAGGGAAACAAAGACTTCCCAACACGAAGTAATACTCCTCGAACAGCAAGTCTTAAATCTGCCGACAGATCTCTTTCTAACATAATCATAGACAAACCATAAAATTGCTTAACAAGAGGATCAAATTTTTCTTCCGGAAATTCTGTAACTGATGTGAGCACTTTGATAACAACCGGATTCCACGCACTTATATTCCTCAACTGTGTTTCTTCATCTAATGCAACAAAACCTTGTAATACTTGCTGCATCACCGAAAATAGACGGCTTTCAATTTCGCTCTTGGCAGAGCTGTCACCATCAACTCTTTCATCATGAAGGTATAGTTTGAACAAAACACTTAAGCAAAACGACGCTGCATTAATCTCTTGTCGAAGAAGGTTAGGAAGCTGCTTCATAAATCCTTCTTTCCATAAGCGCAGTCTGAGTGATTTATTCGCATTAAATCTATGTGCAAACTCAAAAGAGTTTTGTCCACATTTCAATATAGTCAAAACACCATCCAAAGGCATAGCTTGTAATGTATCTTCGTCTTGAAGTAAGTTCGAAACTGTTTCAATCATTAAAAGCTGCAAAACACATTTAGCAATTATCACACTATGAATTCTTTTTCTTGCAGGAGAAACCTCCTCTTGAGGTCCTCCGTGATAACTAACTTCTTCATTTGTAGAAGGCTCATCTCCATTAACGTCATTATCAAATATCCTATCTTCGCCTGTAGCATTCTCAGGGTCCAATTGCTTTGCTTCTGTTCTATCAAATAAATCAACAATTGTATCCATGATTTTCTTCCAATCTTCCGGACTCAGTTTATCACGATTGCTGTTAATTAACTTCTCAAGACACGATGCTCCAATTCGCGATAATGTATCGTTCTCTTGATAAATACACTCAACTAAAAGTTCTAAAAACTGGTCTAGCATAGGCTCCAAAGTCTCAAAATAATGTGAAAATAATGCTATCAGGTTCCTGAGGGCTTGAATCATGGTAGTAGAAAGCCAAACAGACATCTCATCTGGATTGTTAAAATGACCTGCACTATGATGTGCTTTAAGTACATCAAACAACGGAAACAATATTGTTTCACTAATATAAGACCAAAATTGCATATCAAAACCACCACCATATTCAACCAAAACATCGAAGAGATAATTAAGTGCTCTAGATCTAACTTCTAAATCATCAGATCCACGAATGATAGAATGTAAAGACAGTAAAACTGGACGCCAGCAGTTCACAAAAACATCACTAAGACCTTCAACATGCTCATGAAACTGAAAATCAGTACCGCTGTCTCCTTGTAATTCCGGAAGAACTTCCAACATTGAAGGGACCGACAACTTAATAAGTTCAATAGCTTTCAAACCAAATTTTTGAAATCTAGCATTCTCTGCAAAAGAAGCAAGAGTATTAGTCAATGCAGGGAACGATCCTTGTACTAATATATTTTTGAAGTATTTGCTGTGTAAACCACTTACTGTATTAAATGCCAAACGAACAGTAGACTCAGAAGTATCCAAACTTGCAGTTTCAAACACTAAAAACATGGTCTCCCAACCTGACTTCAAATTCTTAGCATGTTCTTGCACCATCTGTTTTAAACATTCAATAATAAGCTCCTTTATTTGAGTATCGTTACTATTCTTAAAAATCTGCTCAAATGGTTTCAAGAATTCTTTCTGGAAATGAAAATGTGCAAGTTCGTTAATTGTCAAAAACCGCCTAGAGAGTTGAAGTAAAGAATTCACTGCTGCTAATGATATCGTAGGATTAGATAAAAGTCCTATCTTATTAAACATATCTCCCATAATAGCCCACATGGAACTCCACTCCATACGAATACGTGACATATTATAGTCAGCGACATCAACCATTTTATTCAAAGAAAATAAACGAGGCTCTTCCTTATCAAGAGAAGACTGGATCTCTTCCCAACATAGTTCAGTCAAAGCACGCACAAAGAAAATAATAGCACTACCAGAAAGGTACTGACTGCGTTGAAATACTTTGTCCATTGCAACAACAATTTCAGCAGCTGAGGATTCTTTAGCCACAGCGCTTTGAACAAAAGCATTTCCGTTGGTATGATATGATGTCTTAGAACCTGCACGAGTGCGACTAGCTCTAGATAAACCAAGTCGAAGAGAGCTACTACTCTCAAGAGATTCTCTTCTAGATGAAGAATTCTGAACTTTAACAAAACTGATATCAGGAATATCAATAGGTCCATGACCACCTGCACCAATAAGCTGTGCCCGTTCTAATTGACTGATACACATTAGAATATCCTTCCAAGAATCCTTCAAATAATCTCCTTCAGTAATAGCTAGGTTCAATAAGATCTTTATGGCTTCAATATTAATCGCTGTCATAGTCGTAATATCTTGCAAATTAGTAGCTTTAGTCAACATACCAACAAATGAGATTCTAGCTAGCTGAATATCAAAATGTCCAGAAATCTGAATAGCCGATTCAATACCGGCAAGACATTCTACAAATATATCTGGATGAGTAGTCTCTTGTAATGGTCCACTAAGACCCGCAAGAAAAGACATCCACCCAACTTCAAACATGGGACCAACGTGTTGTACATGATATGCAACATAATAAGTGTGCTTCTCTTGATTTTTTGACAAATTCTTAACCATAGCTTCAGTTTTGTTGGAAAGTTCTTTAGATATTTGAATATAAGCTTCACGCTTATGGTCGCGGTTAGAAAACATACTTGAAAAACCAGTTCCTGTAGCTCCATTTTCACCAGCGAGCATCTTAGATTCTCGTTCAGACTTAAGTGTGATCTCATCAGAAGCAATATCATTATATATTTCAGTCAAATAGTCAACATTCAAATCCTTATTATCGTCAATTCCACGATTGTTTCTAATAAAAGCATCCAATGACATTCGTTCCTTAACTTGAGGGTTATAAAGATCAGTGTTGAGTAAAATAACAGAATAGGCCAAAACATAAGCAGTTTCAGCTTTCGCAAATACACCTGGATTTCCTTCAAAGTATTTCTGAGCAAATTTAAGCATAATACGATCAATCTTTTGAGACTCACCAGGAAGTCTAAATGTCTGGAGAAAATGGCGCAAAGCATCAACAAAAGACATATTAGAAAAGTTCAATAGCTCGACAAATTCATGCATGACATCAATATTAAAATCATCACCTTCACCAATGTATTCACCTAGCACATTCTTGTCAATACCAGGTGTTTCAAGTAAAAACTTCGCAACAACTTTTGGAGTTTTACTTTCAATAAACTGATCCTTCACAAGTTGATCAATTCCTCTTTTCGGCTTAAAGTTAAAAAGTCTCACACCATTATCCAAAGCTTTCTTCTGAGTCTTCAAAGTTTCAAATTGTTCAGGATCATCAGTGCTATATGCATTCTGAGTTATAGAAAGAGCAGACTGAGGAAGGTCTATACTTATACCCGAAGAGTCTCGCATACTCTTCAAATTTCCTTCAGCAGGAGTAGAAAAGCTACTAGGAGAGCGCGACCGGCTAGTTCCAGATACAGAAGCCCTTGAAGAACTGGGTTCAGGCCGCGCCCACAAATGAAGCTTGCGAAGGTGTAAGACTATGAAAGATAAGGCATCTCTCTTTAAAATATATTCGACTGGTATGCCAGTTTCTGTAGAATAAGAATAGGTAGACAAAAAGGAAGTAGAAAGAGAAGAAGGAAAAGATGGAATAACAGTTAGAGGTTTCAGGTTTGCATAGAGCTCTCTGTAAGTTGTATCCTGAGAAGCAGATAAATGCACAGTGTAAGAAGAAAGTCTAGATATAGTGTCAACTATATGTTCGTAAACATTAGGAAGATGGCTATCGCAATCGTAATTCAAGTAAAGTTCCACCCAAATTTTAGGATCAGTAACCAAGCGTTTAAAAACGCTAAAGGTATAACGTTTCTGATTGGCAGTAAATGATTTGTTTTCTAAAATCGGAATGTAAACTTCGTTAAGAAAAAGACTTAGTTCATACTTAAGTTGATGACGTAAACGAGTAAGAAGAATATAGAAGATCTCAGCTGAAGTTTCAAAGATTTGAGGAAGAGGATTAGAAGCGTTTCTAGCAAGACAGTTGCAAATAAACTGTTCAGTAGCTTGTAAGAAAGTAAGATCATAGGGAGGCTTGTTTCTCTTCATAATAATTGAATCAGAGGCAAATATATCAGAATATTGATTCAATACAGTATACACAATATTGAGAGTGAGTAACTTAGATCTAACTTCTTGAGCACGCAGATCGTTAAAGCTTTGGTCATCTAAAGACTTACTTGCAAGCCTACAAAAGACACGATAGACCATGATAGCATCACGAACAACAAGATCGTCTTCTGAAGAAGCAGAATAAAATTCATGATTTGGATTTTGGCGATCTTCTTCTAAGCTTGTACGACCTAGTACTTCAAGTGTCAACGCCTCCTTTCCATTAGAAAATGTAGAAGAGTCATCAACAGAAGCAGGCACGACAGTATTAGTAGTAGCAGTGGAAGAAGAAACAGGGTCGCAAGTAGATTTCGAAAGAAGTGGCTTGAGCCTGTCAAAAACAGCAGAAAGCATTTGCATCAAAGAAGTTTGAGCAACTATTTGGCTACTATTAGAATGAGAACCACAGAATATAAAGAAAACTACCTTAGTTGCATTGAGCATCGAAGGGCCATGGAGTATAACATTATCATTAAGAACAGCAGCAACAAGAGCCTTAATGATTTGCAGCTCAACTTTATCATCAGTGTTTTCGCCTCTAAAACAAGCACAAATAGTTTCGACAGAGCGCTCAAGAAAAGAAATTTGAGGAGGAGGAGTTATTTGAACGTCCGAATTAGCATTAGAAGAGGTAGTATTAGGAAGAGGAGGAAGAGTGTTTGGAAAGAAACCAAAAGATAAAAGTTTTGCAAATAAATCAAGAGCAATTAGCTTAACTTCAATGCTAGAAGTAGGCTTACAAGCGAGTCTTAAAGGTTCGAAGAGGATTACATGAGTAGCAGTCAATGAATCTAAAGCTTGAACCGCACGTTGAGCAGCACCTTGGAGAGAGAGATCACGATTTGCATCTTTAGAGTCAGCAATTGCTTGAAAAGGAGCTTTAAGAAGAACGGGAGAAGGAAGGTTTGCTAAATCCTCAGGAGAAGGAGTTGGCTCTTGAGGTTCAGGTTCCACAGGGGGTTCCACAGAAGTAGAGTCACCGTTTTCTGTAGTATCAATGTTTTGGTCGTTATCATTAGTACTAGTATTATCTGTATTTTCAGACTGTTCGTTGTCTATAGGGATTGTATCAAAATCATCTTCAATTGGAGCGGATTTAGGAGATGTTACTAAAGGAGATAGATCTTCAACAGTAGAATTAGAAGAGTCACTGATTTCAGTAGAAGTAGGATCCTCGGAGATGATTTGAGTATCATCAGTGTCGTTAATTTCTATAGACTCCAAAGTAGGCTCCTCAGCGCTTATTTCGGAGGAAACAGAGTCCATGGCGGGTACGTCAGTCATAAAGTGCTTAGTTTTAATGAAGAGTAGATGCTTAAAAGAAGATGAGGACAAAGGGACTAAGAAGGGAAATAAAAACCAAATGGAAGAAAGAGTTAAAATCAAATTTATAAAGAAAAGAATAGAAAAAGTGTTGTCCCAGGGTGATTGCAAGAAATAGGAATTCGTAATAACGTGGTATATGGGAAGAAAAGGAAGGTTTGGTGCACAGTAGGTTGGCTGGGAAAAGAAAAAAGGTAGGTTTAGCAATAAATGAGAGCCCTAGTTGGAGAGTTTTCAAGTATAAAGAATGTTGTATATTGCTAGCAAAACAAGTATGAGTTTCATAAAATGTTGTAAAATAACTTAAGAGAAGCAATATAATTGACATTAGGCAATAAAGTAAGTAAAAAAATTTTATTGTAAAGGACAAAAGCAACCCGAAACAGTACTTATTTTGAGAGTCACGCGCTCAGTATGCTCATACTTTCTTTTCTTAGAATATCTAAGTCAAATGGATACAAAGACAAAGAATTACCAAATAATTCAATTATAATTGATTTGTTAAAAGAACTTTTACAAGTTTAAAATTGAAGGATGACGTAGTGAGATAATTGTAGATCTCATAAAATGTCAAAATCACACAAGCACTAATATTGGCCAGCACTAAATAAGCTTCTGTCACTTAAGGTTTATTTTAAGGTACCATCTGTAATACAATCGGCCACAGCGCCAACTCCCTCTGCTGCGGAACTAGCATCCGAAGCATAGGGAACAGGTACTAACCCTGAACCCTAGTACTATATATATAGACGTAGACCGACCTCTTAGAAGGTCAGGGAATAAGATACTGCTCTAGGTCATACTCACGTAATACATTTGGAGGTCGTACCCGTGAATTTTACTGAGA
>JAKUBJ010000136.1:0-16759 GCA_030566855.1 Tortispora sangerardonensis | reverse complement strand
CTTACGCGAAACGTTTAAAAAATTTTATTCAAAAATTTTACAACCGCCAAAAAACCTTAAAAAAGTCTTGGCGGCATTTAGCAAGTCTTTTAATAAAACCCAACTTGCTTACCTAAAACACTGTAATGAGAAGTGGAAGGTCTGTGATATATTTGGTACCTTCCATGTTGGAATTTAACCCCTATGGTTACCTAAACCTTATTTGCGTGTACCTTGTTCTATACAATTATACCAAATTATATAAATACTTCTCGATTTCTTCTTTAACATTGAGGATGTTTTACTCTATTCTATCTACCTATATCATTTATATGTTTGTTTCTTATGTATTTTACTAAGTTCTTGTACGTAGCTTGACTATCTTGATCACACTCTTAACATAGTGAGAGATGCTTCCTTACTTGGTAACTACTTTACCCTGCTACCTCCAACATTCCAGTTAAGTGGAACTTGTATCCGTCAAGCCTAGCACAAATTGCCAAGGTGTTAACCACCCAAAAATCTACTTACGATAAACGCTTTACATTTTTATATTTCTAGCCAAATAGGCAATTGGAAGTATTTAATAGTTTCATTTTAGACGATACACTGCCGTAGAAATATCAATACCTTTGCTGCGTAAGAACCATTTCACAGTAAGATATCTTATAGGCAAAAGAATTGCTATGTAAATGTTTGACTTTCGAATTATATTGTATGTTTGATAACTCAATTATTATATGGACAAAGTGAACGGTAGCGCTTTTTTAAACCAGAAGCATTATTCCATAAGTTAGAGATGCATATTCTATACGTATTTAGCTCGTTTCTATTATATTTCCTATATAGGTAATCATTCAGACATTTTGGTACTCTATGCACTCACGTAAGATATGTTCGAGATTCTGTTTTCTAAAATAGAAAAGAATTTATTCTAACTTTAAATTCATTCTAAGTAAGATAACGGTTAATTGAGGTTCTCAATTCATATTTTTAAAGTTTTGAATACTTCTTATGATTCAATATGGCAAGTGTGACGAGTTATTATATTTCACTTATAATTCCATCAGACAAATCAGTAACGGTCATGGAAATCACAAATGGTTCACATATAAAGTCAAATTATCGCCTGCTGCTGAGTGCGTAGATCAAAACAACTCCTTTGCTATAAATATATATCCCGGAGGACCAGAAGCACAAATCGCCCTTCTTATTTATTCTACGACAGACCACTCTATTCAAATTGAACATTCACGTACTTCTTGCAGCTAATAACTGGATGGTCCTACCTGATAAAAGATGGATGATAACGAGAATGCAGATTTAGAATTTCAAAGCATATTTGATGAAAATTCAGAGCATACTTTGTTGGAGCAATTATATGCATACAAAAGCGACAGCAACTTAAGACTTGAAGATATTCTAGACTCTGAAATAGCAGCTGAAACTATCCAAAATACTCAAGAGATAATTGACAGTGATGAAGATGAAGAAATACAGTTTCTTAAAAATGCACCACTTAATATGGAAGCCTTAGATCGTGAAGAAGAGAACATACCAGTAAACTCAAGAAGAAAATTCAAACTCCTCAGAAAAGCATACTTACTAAAGGTTAGATATTCAGAATCATCTTCGAAAAAGAAGAAAAGCTTAGCTTCTAAAATTCTTATTGCATGTGCCGCACATGAGCTTCTTAAAAATTCAGATCTTCCTAAATCTGAGAGAACATACAAATCTCAAAGAGCTCTAGCCAAGGCCTATCATATGCCAAATGGAACTGTAATATCTGCAGCTGAAAGAATGAAGAAGAAAAGTAAGAAAGATCCAAATACTTTCAATGGTTGCTATTATCTGAAATTTAGCGAGGAAGAATACCTTGCTTCTATAATAGTAGAATCTTCAAAGATAGGATCTCATATGACACCACACGAAGTTCGCGCAATTGCAGCGATAATCAAAGAAGAACGGGACAAAGATAGTCTCTCAAGTATGCAAGAAAACGTGATAAGCTGGTCCACTAAAAATGAAAAAGACAATCAAAGTTCCGAGGATTCTAACCGCTTACCTGGTAAGAAATGGATGAATGGGTTTCGAAAAAGATTTGCAAAGCAATTTAAGCTGACATCTATTAAATTGCTGGGCTCCGGAAAAGCTTCATTATTCAGTGACGACATTTTGAGCACGCACACACAGCATATCAATCGCATTTTAGTTAGACATGACGCTAGACCCGAATTAATTTTTGCAATGGATGAAATTTCTTTCCAGCCTGGACAAGTTTATAAAAGAATGGGGTTTGTGGGAGCTGAAAAAATCCAACCAGTATCATCATGGAATAGAGGATTCACTAGAGGTAAAAACACAATCGTTTATGATTGTGTTGTTGCCAATGGTACATGTCTTTCACCATTCGTGGTATTTAGAAATTCAGCACCAAACCTAGATACTCTTCTTCAACAAAAATCCAACACTGTATACGATAGCGTTAAAATATGCAACCAAGGAGAGGGAAAGTCAGTTAGTCAGCTTTTGCTTGAATGGGCAAAGCGTGTTTTCCTGCCAGAGTCAAACAAAAACTTGCGCGATAAAGCAGATACTAGATTTTTGGTTCTAGATAGTGTCTCGCGTGAACATGCAACTGAGTTGGAGGAGTTTCTGAGACAGAACAATGTCATGATAATTTGGCTTCCCCCACATACTGGTCAAATTACAAATCCCTTCAACCTAACAATTTATGAATCTCTTAAAAGCAAAATTTCTCAGACACTCTGGGCACGTCAGCAATATGAGTCAAGGCCTTCTATTGCTAGAGACCTGCACTTTCTAACCATGTTATATAATGATCGGCGTAAGTTTATGACACAGAGGTCTGTAAGGGCTTCCTTCAAGAAAGCAGGTATTTGGCCAACATCTTTCAGTGTTCTCCAAGAGTCTGCAAATAAGCATATTACAGCGGCAAAGTTAAATGGCGAAACTGATGATTGTGACAAAGCACCTTCCTTAGATTATGGGCTCACTCCCATGACGAGAGAGGATCAAAACAAAATGATTGAAGAATGCAACAACTTCACATTAGAAGAGCCCAGTCTCTTTATTGAAACATTAGAAGAACAAAGTTTCGATTCCTTAAATTCTAGCTGTGACATTCTGAATCCTAACAACGCATACGAAGATTTTACAAGATTCGACAATCTAGAAGCTCTGGACAATCTTAGTCCTTTAGAAGACACAGAGGAAATAGTAAATCCAGAGAGTCTGAATAGCTTAAGTGCTTTAAACAGTTTAGAAACTTCAGATTTGTTTATTTTTTCTCCTGAAGGCGACAATGTGCCAGTTTATCACGACGCCATGCCATTTGATAGCTATCTTCCAACATTGGGGCAAGGAGTAGAAGAAGCACAAGAATGCTCTGAAATACGTGAGAATCCATCTATATTGATCGATGCAGTTTTCGGTAATCAACCTATCTCAAAAGGGCAAGCACTAGATACAAACTACTACGATCCAACACCGACAATTGAATTTCCATTCACGCTATAGCACGGGCTAATAGAATGTTAAGCTTTCAAAAGTGGATTAAGCATTCCTAGATGTTATGCTGAAACTATAAACAGCATCGTTTTAGATTTTTCGAGTTCATATTTATTCCCAGTGAACGTGTTGAGTAAACATTTGCTTTTACTAAGAATTTAATTGTACTTGACGATAATAATAAATTCTAACCATTAAAATAGAAACGAAATAAAAGCGATAATATCCGTATACTTCATATTCATTAAATTATTTTCTCAGCAATTAGAATAGCACATTCCGGATAATTCATAGAGCCCAATCAGATAAATTAAAAGCGCGGTAGTCGCACATATATGAATAATCTCTTTTTGAGTAAAGATGATATTTAACTATAACTTAGAAGATAGTTACTTGCATTTTATAAGTGCTCTTAAATAAACAATTATCTGAGCTATGGTAAGCCTGTCGGAAATAATTTTCTTGTGCCACAATGCTGATTTCCAGTACCTTATAGGATAATTAAAAGAGCATGTGAAAAGGCAATTCGCTAGACAGATCCCGTGACTTGAACTCGGATTCTTCACGTCGCTCTTAAAGTTCCCTTAAAATAAATCCTCGTCAAATTTGCAACACTTTGGAAAATATATGTTAATTAAATATTCTACTTGGATAAAGGATAGCAACTATATGTCTATTTCATCTTTTAGGTTTAATCCAGATATCGCCATCGCTGCTTATCCCATAGTCAGGCTATTCAGTTGTCACGAAGTGTGATCTCCACTCAATTGAATCTTGTTTTTGTATCTCTGATATCGCATAGTATTTCAATTATAGCTTTAAATAAGTTACGTGTAAAAATATGAGATACAAAGCATAAAAGCTAAGTTAAGGTATCTATCTTATCATAAATTGTATCCGATACAGTGTTGTTCTAGTTATCCTATTGAACAACTTATTAGGCTGTTTCTTCAGACAATTTGCCGCTATCCATCTTATGTAATTTGCTTATAGCCCATCTTAAATAGGGAGCACCAGATAATGTGCTCTATTTGCTTAGTATGACTTGTTATCCTATATGGGATATATGGAAGGTGAATCTTTCTTAATAATTGTGGCTAATAAGAAACAACTAATCACTAGTTAAATTATCCACACTATAAAAATAGTAGGCTTACTGTTCCCCAGACAAAATCTCTCCCCACCTAAAAGCTCGTATAATACGATCCCTAAAGCAAACAGACAACCCACTTTCTACTTTTTACTTCACATTCGGAATTCTTCTAGGTAAGCGTAGAATTTTTAATTCTTGAAGTTGCGTTTTTGATTTTCTTTTTAATTTGGGCTTTACTCTAATCGCGTTTTCCTTTTTGCATTCTGCTGTAGAAGCTTAGTTGTTCGAGCCTCTTTAGACTTTATCCTATATACTTCATCCTTCCATGCAATGCAGTACGTCGGAAGAGCTTTTGGCTCAGTTTCTAAAACCTGGAATTCTTTAAACCCGGCAACACTATCTGGTGCGATTGATGTAATTGTAGTTGACCAACCCAATGGAGAGTTAGCTTCAAGTCCTTTTCATGTCCGATTTGGAAAGTTCTCAACATTACGTCCTTCACAGAAAAAAGTTGAATTTCATGTAAATGGCGAGCGAGTTAATTTACCAATGAAATTAGGCGACGAGGGAGAAGCATTTTTTGTATTTGAAACTGATTTGGATGTACCTAAAGAACTTTTGACATCACCTGTTGTATCGCCATCCAGTTCCCCCGAAAGCACCATAGCACTCCCCGCGGATGAACCTGATTTAATGTCTTTAGATAATTCTAGATCTCGAGAGTCATCTCCTTTACGCGAGAATTATCAGAAAGATTCATTCGCTTCTTCGGGTGCCGTTAACATACCTGTTTCGAGATCTTTGGATGGATCGAAATTATACTCTCATGGTTCTGCTAGAAATTATAACTCAGATTTTGATATACATGCATCTACTTTGGAAGGTGGTGGCGGTGGATCCTACAGTACGCTCGATTCCTCCACACACAGTTCTCCAGCCATGCGACCGTCAACCTTAGGAAGAGCCCCTCTAGAAAGTCCCGGACCTTCACTTACACCTAGAGAAAGAGAAATTGTTTTGAAATCTGCAGATACGCTTTCGAAGAAATTTGCTATTTCAGAAATTCCTGCGCGCATTACTGACTCTGGCGAGATTATTCTTGATGCACACGGGTATAAGCTTAATGACCAAGAAGCGTCTGAAACTGAACAGCAGATGAGACAGATTCTCTCAGAAGTTCTAGACTCTGCTTCTCCTTCTCAAATTGACGATATGATTATATCCAACACTCCATTCCAAGATACGTGGTCTGAATCTAGTTTAAATCTAGCACAAAATGAGGCCGAATCCGACCCAAGCTCTTATGCTTACTCAAGCTCTCTTCCCAATTCGTCACAATCGTTTGATTATGACGGAAGCTCAATTTCGTCGACTACGTTGGCATCTAATATTTCGGGGACTGCTACTGAAGATTCTTTAGCCACCAGTGACTCTATGCCTTATGGTGCCAATAGCAGAGAGCATTTTTATGTTAAAACTCTTCGTCTAACGAGTGACCAACTTAAGAGTTTAAATTTACACCATGGAAAGAATGATTGCTCTTTTTCCGTTAACAAAGGAAGAGCCATTTGCCATGCCAGAATATTTTACTGGTCAAGGACTGAAAAGATTGTGATTTCTGATATTGATGGAACAATTACTAAGTCGGATGCTCTGGGACACGTACTTACAATGCTGGGGCGAGACTGGACACACGCTGGTGTTGCTAAACTTTTTTCAGATATTGCTGCAAATGGTTATAAACTCATGTATCTTACTTCCAGATCGATTGGTCAATCCGATTCCACTAGGGCGTATTTGAATGGAATTTTACAAGAGGACGGATATAGATTGCCTGAAGGACCCGTTATTCTATCTCCTGATAGAACTATCACAGCACTAAGGCGCGAAGTAATTTATCGTAAGCCAGAAGTGTTTAAGATGGCAACTTTGAAGGATTTGAAATCTCTATTTACAGATGATCATATTTACACCCCATTTTATGCAGGCTTTGGAAATAGAATCACTGATGCGTTGTCGTACAGGTCTGTTGGTGTTCCATCTTCCAGGGTGTTTACGATAAATTCTAACGGTGAAATTCACATGGAGTTGCTTGAGCTTGCTGGCTACAAATCCTCATATGTTTTTCTTAATGATCTTGTTGACCAGTTTTTTCCTCCCGTAACTGTTGGTCTATTTGGCGGTGAAGCATACACTGATGTGAATTATTGGAGAGAGCCTATCCCTGATTTAAGCGACCTAGAGTCGATTGGTAGTAGCGATAGCTATTCAGATGAAGACGGCGATACTGAGGATGTTGAAGCATCTACCGAGCTAACTCCGATTACTACTACAACTGCTACTACGTTCTAGTTTCCAGTTGACACATGCACACGCATTTTAACGAGGAGTATTAGTCTGTCGCATATATTTTTAGACCTTATGAAGTATCTTTTACTTATGACAAAGTAGGCATTTTGCATACACATGAGTATAAGAGTTTAATGAAAATTTTATGTTATTTACATCAGTAGAGAATTAGCCATAGCCTCTATACCTGATAAAATTACAATTAAGCGCAGTCTAGAATTTGCTTGCACCAGGACGGCACCTACGCTGAATCTTCAATAACGAAATGTTTAGAAAAGAGAAGTCAGTTTTACAGACACCCAACAACTAAGCAGAGCTGTCTAAGAATAGTACTTAAAAATGAATTAAAAGATAAGTCAAAAAGTCAACCATTCGTTTGTAATATATATTATATATACAATTGTTTTCAAGAAAGAAGGACAAATAGCTAGTGCCGACAATATCAAAAAGCCAAAAAACAAAGATAAAATTCCCTGTCTAGTTACAAGAACACAATCGACTTCAAGGAAGAGTCGAAACGTGATTATCAAATAACTCTTTAGCCTCAACCCACACTCTAGCTGTTGATCGTTCAGGAAGCTGCAATAGAGAAGGAAGAAGAGCATTAGAGAATGCTTCAGAAGCCTCCCGAGGTAATAATGTTGGTAAATGGTCAATTGAGCAAACTGATAAGGAAGGCTTCGATTTAGTTTCAACAGAAACAGTAGGCTCAGGAAAAGTAGTAGCAACTGTGTAAATTGGAATTGGATTGTGGGGATTAGTAGTATCAGCAGATACGTCCACAACAACCGACAACTTGCGGTTTGATTTATTAATAGTATCCATCGTTACAAATGCAGGAATAGGCTTAGAAAGATAGATGCAATTGATAAAAATATCAGCTTCTAAGATTTCGTCAAAGGGCCCACCTTTAGCAGTTTCAGCCATGTCCCATCGAATTATGTTCTCATCTTTAATGCCAGCTTTTAAACATAAATCTACTGCACCTGAGCCACACCTACCGAGGGCACCAATTACAAGAACCTTAGGTTGAGAACCATTTCTGTCAATACCAGCAGCAATTCTTTCCTTGACATCAGCAATCATATCAGATTCAGTATTGTAGGGAGAAACAGCACCAAGAGGACCGGAAGTAAGTTGGCTAGCCCAAGCAAGAAGTCCAATTGCAGCACCAGCGAAGCCAGCATGGTACCCAAAAGCAGCTACTCGTCGTCCATTTTCATCATTTAAGAATTCCAAATCATACAGGGTTCCTCCACCAAGTGGAAATCTGTTAAGCACAGTCTCCCAACCAGCTTGCTTTTTGTAGCAATGAGCAAATTGAATATGCTCGTGAACTAAGGGAAAAGTTTCTTCTTCCAATTCCTTCAAGCCAATGATAATTCTATCGTTCGGGGCAGTTTTCCAGCTACCTTTAGGGACAAGTTCACACCCTACAGCTTCGTAGTCTGAGTCATCAAAAATGCTTTGGTCACTTCGTTCAACGAAAATTTTAAACCCATTATCAAGCAAAGTTTTAGCGGTAGTTGGAGTCAAAGCAGCTCTATGTTCTAGAGGTTTAGTTTCAGCTCGTAAATGAAGTGTGACAGACATGATGAAAAATTCTTGTTTCTAAAAGGCAATATATTCTATCTTACTGTTTTCTAACTTCAAATATTCAATAATGTGAATAGGAAAAATGATAACAGTAGAATAAAAATAATATTATGGGATAATTAATTTAGAGAAAGAAAAAAAAATACAGTGGGATATGTGATTTTTATCCTAGTGTGAGTAAAAGAGTGGTATGTGCCCCTTTTCGGATTAAATCATTAATAAAACCTGGCAAAGATTAGGTCAGGAGATAACAGAGCGTTTTAAATTAAGTTCACCTGCAAAAATTATGAGTCATTCATAAAGTATTGTAGGGTATCTGTAAGATTAAAGTCTTTTTCTAACCTTTCAGAGGTTTATAACGGTTATTCTATCTGACATGGTTACAGGATAACATGCTGGGTAGATAGCAATAAGGTTACCTATGAGATAAGTCAATATAATCCATGTAAGGTGGGCTTTAAAGTTTACAAGCTATCATTTCTTTAGTAGATTCATCATATGTCGCTATAACTTAACCAATATATAACACATCGAGGAGCAGACACCACAATGGTGGTAAAGCAAGACAATGCCCAGTAATTAACCGTTAACCTATTCTATAAAATCATCGACCTACTAATGATGGTCAATTGAACAAATATTACTGCGTTGCTATGCAAAACAATGCGGCTTGAGAAACTTGGTTCTATTTATTGTCTTTTTTTCTCCTCCCATTTTCTTTTTTTTCTTCTTTTTACATAATGTCAATATAGACGCCAAGAGTCACGGGATGCTAGCTCAAAATTGGCATTCGAAGCAACCCTTCTACGTGCTCACGGTAGTCTTAGAGTAACTTGATTCTGCTATTGAAGAATGAATGACTTTCTCTACTAGTTATTCATGAACCATGGCAATCTCGAACAGTTATTGTCGATTGCAAGTTTGTTTTCTTTTATTAGATTAAACCTACTTCCTAAAGTAAGTTAGAAAGGTAGTACTGTAGGGAAAGACATAAGTAATAATGACGTATATTGATTGTGTATTCTCACTAATATGTAGCTAATAATTAATTTGTATACCCCAGTCAAATGTACATTCCATATACTATATCAAAACGAGCTAAATGATTCAATGCTTCAAATCTTTTAGCAGGTTGAATATATATCCTGCCCAAGCGTATGTAGGATTCTTATAGCAGACATTCGCTAAAGTCGACTTATACAAGAATCAACTCTGGTTTCAAGTAGTAATTACAGAGTATCCCATATGCTACGAGAGTCATTTTGCTTTAGTCATTCGTTCCTTTAGAGCTTTTCGAAGTTCTGGTAACAGTTTAGGATCCGGACAAGACGGAGTTCTGCCCTCTTCACTATGCCTCTCATAGAAGCTAGTACAACAGTCGTATAATGCCATGATATCTTTCAAACAATAAGCTTCCTTGCCAGTGCGATTGATGCAATCTATTCATCAGTTAGTAAACATGCTACTCTAAATTAATAAGGAGAGCGCAAATTCTTCTATTTCTATACAGTATATAATCTCATCAATCAGAAATTCAAGCATGTAATAAGTAGAGGCGTGCTTGCAATATAATAGTCAGAAATTTTCTTACCTTGAATCCTGCAAGACTCTGGTTTGCATGGATGGGCCATTCTTTATTACAATATCTGATTTAAAAAATAACAGATTTGTTCTAATTTTAATTTCTTTTGAGGCATCAGCGAATACCTATTCAATTTCAGAGAGCTATTCTCCAATTCCTTGGTAATGCGAAGCGTGATTGGGCTCGAATATGGCTTATAACTACTAGCCGCATAACCGGTTAGTGTCTTTACGTAATTATAAGAATAACGTAACGGTTAACTGGTTATATGGGATTTAATATGGGATAGATCCCATATACCTTATAATAAAAGGCTGGCAAGCAGCAATCAACTTTAAGGTACTTTCAAAGAAGGCTGCCAGTTTAGGGACCTTTCTTAAATGACAGCAAGCAGCAAATTGTGTGACAGATTTATCACGTACGCATTTTTAGACAAAGTAATTAACACTTTTTTAGAATTCTATAAAGCGGCTGATTGGATTACTACTGAAGAGGGTGCGTGCTTGATCTTAGAAAGAAAAAAGTATCGCATTCCCTAGTGGAGATGAGTTACGTCCATGCATGCCCGATAGAAGATAAAGAATATTTTCTTATACAGCATTCTAAGCTATAAGACAGGTAACCGCCTTCTTGAAAACGTATCTTGGGCCTATGATATCTCATTTCTTATTCTTAGTTTAAAGAGCATTTCATAGGAAACAATTTACCCAATGAGCGTATGTAATAAAAAGTCTCATAAGGTTAGATAGATGTGGAGAATGATGAGTCCATTCCAAAGTCACGTGAAACGCGAGCCTACTAACGCGTTGGGTCTTTGATTGCACGCGTTTTCTCGGATAGCCAAAACTAGTACTTTTTTTACTCTCAACTCTTTTACTCTTCTGCACTTCCGTTAAAAGGAATATATCTACAAATTATACCTTTGGCACATTCTTTTCTGATCATATATTTTATTATTCTTAAAACTATACTTACTTATTAGTTTTTCACGCTCTTTTTTATTTACCCCGCCGTGTGCTTCCTTTGTCTGCCTTGACTTGCTGCCATACTGTTCTTCCTTTGTCTTTTCCTCCTCAAACGTTGGATCATATACCACGGGGATACAAATCTATAAAATTCAATAAGATTATTCTGAAGTTCTGTTTGAGCCTTTGATTTACCTTTTTTATAGTTTTACAAGGACTTGCTCTTTTATAAAGACGTCTAAAGATAAACTTGCCTTTGTACTACGACCTGAGATCTCAAAGGGCTATTTCCTTCATCACGTACATTCTTTTTCATTGCGCAAGTAAGAAAAAAATCAGGTTTGTATAACCGGAAGATATTTTTTGTTTTAAAGTTATCTGGCCGCGTTTTTTTCACAAAAAGAGCTCTGCTTCATCCTAAGAAAATTTCTTTTGAACATTTACGAGTTCTTCTTGCGTTTACGTGACTTTGCGTTTATTTCTGAACTCTAATATTTCTTTTAACTTTCATTGCTGCTACATTTTGTCAAGTCATTATCTACACTAACATTAACTTTTGCAATATTGAATTTGTCTTTCAATAATGGAATCTCCTACTACAGATGAGCTTGTATATGATGGTGAAAAGGATGATGAGTATAGCCACTATCAAAAAGGAACGAGAATTGAGAATAATGATATACCTCTATTTAATACTAGCTTGCCACCTTCGCGAAGAGACCCGTTTCTTGCGAATCATGAGCTGGAACCTAGCTTTACAAATTTCCACGATGTCAAATCTATATCACCTGTGAAAGTTATTCCTTTACAACTTTCTTCTAATTTGAATGTAATTTCTGGTGATTCTCTATCCAAACTTGAAATGGTTCGTTTGCCTCCTCCCATTGGCTCTTCATTGTCTACCTTTGACGCGTCTTCTTCACTACCTGCTGAAGTTGCTATGCGTATACGCGAGGAGCCTTTAACACCTCATAGTCCCTCTAGAAGTTATCTCACAAGCTCTTCTAAAGGGCCTGCTAAGTCCAGACATAAATCTAACTCACACTCCAAAGCTGACTTAGAAGTATCTAAGCATGACGCTAATGACTCTCCTTCCTCTATGGAGTTGCCTCAGATTGTTGATGATGGACATAAACCTCCATTTTCGTACGCTGCATTGATTGGAATGGCAATCTTACAATCTCCCGGTAAACGCCTAACTTTAGCTCAAATATATAAATGGATATATGATTCTTTTGGCTATTACCGAAGAAGTGACTCCGGCTGGCAAAATTCCATCAGACATAACTTAAGTCTAAACAAAGCATTTGTGAAGCAAGAACGACCAAAGAATGACCCAGGGAAAGGAAACTATTGGGCTATAGAGACAGGCCACGAGGCTCAATTTTTGAAAGCAATGCGTCCAAGAAAAGGTTCTCAAGGTCAAAAAGAGTTAAATAAGATGGCATATACTAGGGCAGAGGTAAACTATACTTCATTAGACGAAACCTCAGCTTTGCCTACACCTGTCACGACAGCCAAGGCACACCGCAAAAACCACTCTAGATTTATATCTGAGAACGAAATTCAGTCGAATAGACATGATATATTTGAAGATTCTTTTAAACTCAACAGAAAGATACTTCCCATTGAATCGCCTTTAGCTGCACGACGCTCAACTGTTTCGTCATTTCAGTTACTCACTCAGGACGACGATCAAGATGAATTTTCAAGCTTGAATAAGGATATGTTTCCGTTAATCAGAATCAAACGTGACACAGAGCATAAGGACAGAGGCTTTAGTTATAATTCTGCACACGAAGAACAAAGTGTTTATGCTGCACCTGACTCAAATAATTCAAAGCCTGAAACTAGCTTTTTATCCTCTTTTAAACCGATCTGCATGTCTCCTGGAAAATCATCAACAGGCCCTTTACTTTTTTCACCGCTAACACCGAAACGAGAAGGGAAAAGTTCATTAAATAGCGGTGATTTATCTGATTTAATTCTCACTCCTCCGGATATTTCATCAATTGCTTCTGCATTTCGAAGACAAGCTCGAAATCAATTTTCATCTCCATATAGAGATGATTTTGATATCGTGTCGCCTAGCAAAAGGAAGGTTGTTGAAGCCATTATACACAGCAGCAGAAGCCCATCAAAAACAGGTAAATCAGATGACCCTATTTCGCGCATTTGCTTTGGCTCACCGAATAAAAGAATAAAACGAGAACATGATGGGAGCATATTTGCGTCTTTTGACACATATGAGAGCATGACAGATGTATTTGGTGTTGATATTTGTCAAGTTGTTCGACGAGCGCTAGAAGATAACCCAGGAACTGCTAAAGGAAGTAGTATCAAAAGCAATATTCCAGGTAATATGACTAGTTCATCTTCTGTCTCTAGACCACATTCAGCGCCAGCTTCGCCCAGTAAATAACGGTATAGGAAGCGTTCTTTGGGTTTTATTATTCTGGGTTTAATTTTTCTTTGTATGCTAATTTGGCATACTGTTCATCTGCAACGGTACAATTATTTATTGGATTTACCACTAGGCAGTGCAGTATATCCATAAGGTGAATTATTTGAGGTTTTATTTTTTTTGGTGACATTTGAGTATTTTATATATTTGCAGTTTATTTTTTATGTTATTACGTTATCTGACATCTGACGGTTGTTAATAGTGGATTTTCCAATCTACAACGAGACCGGCAGATTTTTTTTCTTTCTTTCTTTCTTTCTTGTATTATATGAATATATTATAAAAATTTTATTTTAAAATAACAATTCTATGTAACTTACACAAATATACAAGTTTTGAAAGAGCTAAGTTACATAGATTGCAGCTGGGAGATATTTAGATCATGTATGCTGTTCGATAGACAACAAGTGGAGCTCAAGCAGATGCCGCTCATTAACATAAGATATCCGCATGGTTGGAAATCATATTAGAATACTTTACATAAAAATTGAGGACTGATTGAAGATACTTGAATGTTTATTTCATCGTCTGAAGGTTATCTTAAAGGTTTGTATAATTGGACATAGGTACTGAATATAACAGCGCTCTATCAAAGTTTATCCTTTGAGAAAAAGTAAGATACTAAAGAATAATTCTCATGCAAACTCAGCCAGCAGCACGTCTTTTTTTTCTTATTCATGTACTTTCTTATATTTGACACACTTCTTTAGGATGCAGTCTACTACATCTTCCCACCCTTTACTATAATTTTCTTAGAACAGTACTACGTACAGAATTGAAGAGCTACAGGAAAAGAATTTCTTATATTATATAAACGAATATGATGAAAAGAACATATATAGATGCAATTAACTGTTTAAATGGACTTCAGTCGAACTTTGCAATATTAGACGCGATTCGAAAATCAGGGGCTTCTATGAACGCTCTAGCAATACCTGAAATGGTTGAATGGGTTCGAAGAATTGGCTATGAGTGCAAAGATTTCAATAAGTTAAATATCATCCATGTTTCGGGCACCAAAGGTAAAGGGTCGACATGTGCCTTTATTGAATCCATTTTGATGCAACAGGTACCGACCTTATTTAACAAAGTAGGACTTTACACATCGCCGCATTTGAAGTCTGTAAGGGAAAGAATCAAAATTAACAATAAGCCCATTAGCGAAGAAAAGTTTACCAAATATTTTTTTGAAGTGTGGGACCGCATTGGCAGCTCTACATCTGATACAGAACGGTTTCCAACAATGGGACCTGGAATTAAACCCGTATATTTTAGATATTTAACATTAATGTCATTCCACATATTTCTCAGTGAAGGTGTTGATGCTGCTATTTATGAAGTGGGTGTTGGAGGAGAATATGACTCTACAAATATCATCGAT
Source organism: Tortispora sangerardonensis (assembly GCA_030566855.1). Classification (NCBI taxonomy): domain Eukaryota; kingdom Fungi; phylum Ascomycota; class Trigonopsidomycetes; order Trigonopsidales; family Trigonopsidaceae; genus Tortispora; species Tortispora sangerardonensis. The sequence goes on along the minus strand of JAKUBJ010000136.1, from coordinate 1,819 downwards.
AAGCCTGTTGTATGCGGGATTACAGCGCTTGGCATAGACCATGTTGCGGTTTTGGGAGATTCTATAGGCAAAATTGCATGGCATAAAGCAGGAATTATGAAGAAGAATGTTCCGTGTTATACTTTAGATACGCAACCTGCGGAAGCATTAGAAGTTATCAGTACAAGAGCAGCAGAAATCGGTAGCGATCTTTCTATAATAGCCCCGGATAGTGAATTGCAAGGTCTTTCTTTAGGAATTAAAGGTGAGGTTCAGTTTGAGAATGCTTCTCTAGCGTATCGGATATGCAGAAACTATCTATCGAAGCTTACCGTTCTTGAGACCGAAACGATGAATAAGTCAATTATCAAAGGATTGAAAGAGGCCAAATGGCGTGGCCGCTGCGAGACTCTACAAATGAATGAGAATACTTACTATATAGACGGCGCACATACCAAGGAAAGCCTGACGGCTGCATGCAAATGGTTTGCTTCTGCAACCCAAGGCAGTACCAAATCACCAATTTTGATTTTTAATCAACAGTCAAGGGATGTCGAATCGCTGATAAAAGTTGTATTAGAATATTTAGGCAAAGAATTTGTCAGAGTAATTTTCACAACAAATACGACATTTAAGTCAGGAGCATATCACCCGGAGTTGATTTCTTTAAACACATTGAAATCCGATGTCGATTCTTTAACAGTACAAAAAAATCTAGCCGAAATATGGAAGACCTCCGGTGGCCTTGGGGAGGTGATTATATGTAGAACCATTGAAGAGGCCCTGGATTTGTCTAAAACACAAGACTCAGGTGCCGATGTGTTCATCACTGGAAGTTTACACCTGGTAGGTGGAGTTTTGTTGGTCATAGAAGGCTTGGATTGATTACGTAAGTTTCAGTAAAAACATTTTCACTGGTAAAATCGAAGAAGGAAACCCCGTCTGCGTCTCAATCGCAAGCACTTGTAATTTGGCTTTGTGAAAAGTTTGTTTAAAGGATTCCAATGTACGAATAACCGAACTATCAGTGTCATCAAATAAATTATCCTGTGATTTGGAAACGTTTTCTTTAACAATGATGTACCCATTAGGAACTAAGCTGATCGCACACCTTTCGAAGAATTCTACAAGATCTTGGTCTGGAAGCTGACCAAGACACCACTGACACCATATAATCGAATATTTGCCAGCCTCAGGCATAAAATTTTGCATTCCAATAGGGAATATCTCTCCAATGACACTATTAATTCCAGCTTTCTCCATCTCTATAGGTATTTGGGAGACAAAGTTAGGTGCAGGCTCTAATAGGTCAACTTTGTCGCATATTTTCGAAAGTAAGTCTTTAGTTACGCGTCCAATACCTGCTCCAATATCGCAACCATACTTGATTCCTTCAGAGTTTACTGGAATATTAGGCAAATGCTTTCTCAAGAAGGTTCTTGAACCAATTATGTCAACTCGAGGAATACAAGAATTTCCAAAGCCACCTAATACGCCGTCTACAGTTGCTGGTATAGAGGACCAATATTCTAAAGCATCATCATAAGAAATTTGATGATCAGCCATGTAAAATTAAATGAATTAGTAAATTGTAATATTTTTAAAGTTATCAGTTATTGTTATTCCACTTTTGTATGAGAAATGGCAATAGTTGATGAGCTGAAAAAAATATTATCGAAACAATGATACACCACCACACTATTTTATATGTGATGGGATTAGTGCAAGTGGCCTTTTTACAAAAAGCCACGTTACAGAGCCAAAACACAGGGTAATTGTAGAATAAAGTTTTGCAACAATCTATCGTTACTAACTATTCGCTGAAAAGCTTTACCATAAA
>JAKUBJ010000135.1:0-17287 GCA_030566855.1 Tortispora sangerardonensis | reverse complement strand
AGGTGATTTCTTCACTGTTATTGGACGTAAGAATCGTTATCAATGACTTTTTTTTGGCTTTACTTAGGGGGATCCCTTATTTTCTTTTTGATTTTTCCATTTATTTTTTTTAAAAAACACACAAAAACACAAAACACCCATAAAAATATAGTAATATAATAATATAATAATAATAAAATAATAATAAAATGATATAAAATAAATATCTTCTTGCTGCAATTGGTTGTAGAATGGAGGCAGCTAAACCCCACATACAAAGTCAGGCTTAGTGAGTGCTGTTTAACTGCCAGATTTAAAATACACTCTCAATCTGTCTCTTCTTAGTAATGTCTAAATCGTGTAATTAAATGAGGTTTTACTACTCTAAGCATGTAAAGACAGTCATAAATAAGTGCAAGATAGCTAAACTTCGCAAAAAGAACCAAAGGGTATCAGTCATCTTGATGACTACATGCCAAATTATAGTTTTCTTTGAAACTTACATAAAAAATAAAAATACACTGATCCTTTTGAGTGGAGTGTCATTTCTTGCATAAATTGTTCGATTGTAAAGATATTCGAGTTTTAAAATATTCAAAAAACTGTCACATGCCTACATTCAGCTTCCTAAAATAGTTAACCGAGCGGTGACGTTGGTTCCTGTAATATTGGGGGTTGGGCGAGAGATTTGGCAGCTATGTTGCTATGTTGGTGATGAGTTTTCAGAATATGTCATCAATTCAATAAAAACTTACCCAGTTTAAAGTCACTGGTATTGATCCAAAATCTATTGTATCTAAAACTTCAATTATAGAAACAATTCGAATTGGAAGCACTAGCCCTGGTAAGAATGACAGATCATCTAAATCTATTTGAACCATATTTTTGGTATTAACTGAGAAATGTTGGTTGAAGTATCCTCCATTCACCTCTTTGGTACCAAGATCCATACAACGTGTGGCATTCCTACCCATCATTACGTAAAAATCTTTCAGCAATGCAAACCCTGGAATATAACGGCCAGTACTCTCACTCGTCCCAATTGAATCCATTGAAATAACTATTGATACAACAGGTGGGTTAGGAAAAACTAGCCAGTATCTCCAGTCTATCAAAATGTAAGATCTTTCGTCATAATTGTCGGTTTCCACAACTGTGCTAACCATCAACCCGTCATTTCCATAACCAAAACTAGTAAGACGGCTATTCCTTGATACCTTCTTATACAGGTATTCACCACGTAAAATCTGCTGCTCAGTAAACTGATTATCCGAATTGATGTCGTATACTTCAGCATGATACGGTAGTCCATAAGATACCACTCTCTTGTCACACCCGGGTCCGCTTTCATCAATGTCGGTTTTATACATGGACTCAAATTCTTCTGAGTTTTCATAATTGGAAGTGGCAGCTTCATGTGTAGAATTTGTGCTATCCAAAGAGTCCTGAAGTTTATTTATAGTTGACAAGTTTACTGAAGGGCCTTGTGTATATTTACTCAAGGTAGTAAATTCAGCTTCTATATAAGACTGCGTTCTTGATTGAGAAGAAGAAATAGAACTGCATCGCATTCTATAATCTGTGGCAGCTGTTCGTGTATTGTTTTTAGATGGCACTTCAATACTTTGAAAAATCGACGTTTCTTGTAAGCTGTGTAAGCTTGGCGTGTATGTAGGTACAGAAGGACTACATCCATGGCAATACTCCCCAGCAACAAAAGCCATTGTGGGACAATGCTCAACATTAAACACAGTTCCCATTCCCGGCTCGGTTGTAAAGCTTTGGTCAAATGCAGCATACTTACTTGCACAAAAGACACTGATTTCCGCACTGCGAATGCTTTGGGTGGCTGTTGTCATAGTGGAGATGTTCACCTTGAAGCAATACTAAAACATGATCAAAAAGACGACAATCTCTGCTTTATATAACCCACAATAGTCGGTTTCGTTGATTTAGTCGCTCATTGTAGTTATGATTGATATCCAAAGCAGATCTATGGTCTATTTCAAAAAAAGGGCATATAATCTTCATCGGACAACGTCTAATATAAAGTAACCGGTTAGACCATTTTCAGATACATTCTCCTAGCCTAATCCCTTAGGTAGCCCAATCAAGTATCTCTATCGAAAAATATTTCAACCCCTAGCTCTAATTTTGTTTGAATGCCCCATACTTTCTATTAATTGAGCAACAATTACTAACGGTTAACTGGCTCTTGAAAAGCAAAAATAAATATGTCTAAAAAAACATTTATGCGAAAGTCCACTACCAAGATAGTAGCTCTCCAATATACTTTCTAGAATCCTGTAAAGCTACAAAATATTCGGGATTAATAAAATTCCGTATTTATGCATCTGCGCCGCAGGCAATATTTACCAGGATATCATATCTAACTCTTGCAGTTCAACAATATGCATCGATATTAGACAAAATATCTTAACATCTTCTAAATCAGAATTAGGGCAATCATGTTTTTTTCTTCAGCGCGACTTTAAATAAACTGAGCCGGCCTAGCTCTTCATTTAGAACATAGGTTTCATATCAATATAGTAGAAGCTTAATAATGTGCAATTGGGCCAGATCTATGTGCAGGAACCAGAGTCAGAAAAGTGCAAAAACAACAATTTTAATCCTATAATGAAATAGATGGCATATCATGATCTAGCAATTTTTGCTAGAACAAAAAATATCTCTTGCCGTATATCTGAACCTTTGTATTAAGCCAGTAGCGGCCAGTTTTTTGGAATTTTCAAGAACAAGGTAGTCAAACTAAAAAGTCCGTTTTTTGGCCTTCTACAGTATCCTATACAGCTATGCAAACAAAAACTGTAGCTTGTGACGTTCATTGGGTGCGCCAACTTTCATAAGACCATTCAAGCCAAAGTTTAGAACATCCTGATAAAGCAGCTAAAATTCGTTCAAATATCTAACTCTGACAATTTATCCCATATATAACCGTTATAGGTTTACTCTAGCTTAATTAATAAACATAAAAATAATTATATTTATGGCTATAGTTCTGTAAAAATATAGTCATCTAGAAACTATAATTGGCCCTAAGCAATGAATTCTTCTTGAGATGATCTTTCTTAGTAATATCTCAGTAAAAGTCCAGAAATCAATAGTAGTTCAGAATAGCAACTCAATTAATTGGATGTAAACTCCAATAAAAAAACATGTGACACCTATATTCATAAATCATATATGATGTGTGTGGGTCGTGATAGTTAAGATAACCGGTTAAACATAACTTCGATTTATATTCTTACTTATAGCATAACCGTTATACTTATCCTGCGTATAGAAGATATATATACTCCTGGGGCGCTTTTTCTTCCCGAATTCTCGATACATGTGAACCGATCAGACCACTTAAATATAAAGATATGTGCTAAATAAGGTGCTAAAGGTTTAACGGGTATCTGGAAGATCAGGTATCCTTAATATGAATTTAGAATAAATATCAGTCATATCCAATTCACAATAATTAGTAAGTTCTAGATACCTAAGCTTACCAACTCTGAATGTGAATCTTATAGTTGATAGGCAAAGTCTGTAAAGCTTTAAATCTCTTCGCAGCATGTTGCATCTTCAACTTTCAATATCATTAATAACTTTGAAGATCAAATTGTATGTTTATTTTTCCTTGATACAGTTACATGATTAATATCTGATTTTTTACATTCAATGTTTAACATGTAATATCCTTATAGTCCTTACTGAGTTGTGGCCTGAATAGTTACGGATACTTCTTTAAAGCGGCATATCATGATAAGTTCAAGATGGGTATCCCATAACCGGTTATGTAAGATTAAAATATGTTTCCTTGGCAACCATTATCTACAAATCTGCACCATCATACAACTCCATCGTCTTTCACATGCTGTAGTCATCCATATTTAAAGTATAAATGGATAGATACATTCCTGAAGTACCTAAATATGGTTCTCGGAGAGCAGAGCTATATGATCCTGTATCAGAGGTATCGCAACCCACACATTCAATGCAGACTCCACAAGGTTCGTTGAAGTTTGGGTCTAGCCTCGTTTCAAAATTACGTCAATACACCTCAACAGCCACCCAGAAATTGATGCCAGATCACGATGGTGATACTGAAGACTCTACACTTATTCATTTGGCCCTACTAGAATACTACGGTGATCGGCCGCCTACTTGGCTGGTTCCAAGTACTGTTGAATCTCCGCAAGCGCCCTATAAGAATCACTATCAACAGACTATGCCACCTGAAAGGGCGCAGTCAGTACCTTCAGTTCGTGATCATGCACGAGAAACAAATAATTATTATAAATCTACTACATCTCATACACAGCCTCAAAATCCTTATGCTCCGCAAGATTCTTACAGGCCAACTGGCAGACATGCTAATACGCAAACGCAGAGTTACGATAATCTAAGAGGTCAAACACCATCTCCAGCATTATCTCACGCTAGTCTTGGTTCTCAGAGAATCAAGGATCGCTTAAGGGCCTCGAGAGATAGAGTTGGCTAAAATAGCATTAGATAACTTGCACAGATCTGAATTCGTGAGAACTATTCGAAGTTTGGAATTTTATATGTGATGTAAGAATGTGTTATTATCAAAGAAAACTATAGTAGGTCCCTGCCCTCTCGTTGTGGGTTTAAATAAGTTCACTATAGACATCATATCGTGTCTTGGGTTTTATGTTTCTCATTATATTTCGGCTGCCTGTTTCTACTTTGCAACTGAATTTATATTGAAAAAGTAATAGAAATTAAAACATATGCAAATTTTGTTTTCCGTTTTAAATCAACGATTTGCCCCTTCTAAAACTCCAAAGCCATGATCATTGAGCACATATGACATTTCGATAGGCATTGCTATAATAATTACGTCATCACTCAGAGAAGAGTCTCATATTCAAGATCTTAAATATAATGCAAACTAATATATTGCATCTGCAAATTTCCACTATTTTTTTAATAGCATATATGTATCCTATACATCTTAAGTAACATTTCCGTGTATCATATTTGATATCGTAATCTGCAGCGCCACTTATCTATCCCATAATTAGAGAAATATGGGGGAAATGAGCTTTCATATCTGGCAATCTATATACACCTATGTCTGAGCTGACGTTTTTATCACACATGCTCAGCTTGCATCCTCGTCTATAATTTCCCTTTTCTTATTTGGACACGTTTATTGATTGCGATAAATTGATATAAAATTATTTAGGAATATTCAGTTGCTCGTAAACATACTTCTTTCTTGTTAGATCTAAAGGTTTTTCCTCTTTTTGGTCTTGTGTACGTCTTTGCTATACGTGATCAATGACGAGCAAGGTAGCACTGATCTTTTCCAAATCAAAGGTAAGTAAATTGAAATAAAGATCTACTAATCATATGTTCTTATGTTTAATTTTTCTAACTAAAATATTAAATAAACAAAGGTGTATGTACACCCTACTAGCTCTTCTAATGATAACATTCCGGGATTTCTGGCTCTTGTCAGCTCACCTGGATCAAACTCTAATGAATCGATCCTGTTGTCCTGGGTGCCTGAAGATACACTTCTTGAAAAGAATGAAGTAGACAACTATGTTAAAGTTGACTTATTTGATGCTAATGATTCAACTTATTCTGCTGATTATGAAGATTTGAACCCAACCATGCAAGAAATATTAGTGTCGAGACCTATTCATCACAGTGTATTATCATACGCTTTCTCGATACCCTTATCTGATATTTACTCTATCACTGTAAGGCCACCATCTGTTGGTTTATGGCATGGGTCGATAATTATTCATGTTAAAAGAGAGGACGAAACGTATCCTGCTCTCTTCTTCCATGACTCTGAATCTCCTAGTACTATGTTAGCAAGAAGAGTTCGTTCTCAGGCATTTGAACCATTTACCGAAGACAGCACGGATGTTTATACTCATACTTTTTGGGGTGGAGATCAGTTTGTTAAAGAATTGTCAAAGTATGTGACAGTTGTTAGAAGCACATTGGAGCCGCAAGTCTTCTTGATTAATCCCACATATGATGATCTTCAAGGTTTCACCCCCAAAGTAGAGGAGAAGAAGGACATTTTTTCCTGGTCTGATTTTGCCAACAAAGTCAAATGGAAAACACTTGAGGGGTTTGCACGAATCACACATACTTCTAAACAGTTGGCTCTTAACACATACGATAATGCACCAGAATCTGTAAAGAAATTAATTGCTATACCAGAAGTTAAAAAGATTGGCGATGATTTTGAGTCTGCCAGAGTTTATCTGGCTAAATGGGCATTAAGCCTTGCTGAGGAAGCTGAACGCGATCGACAGCGTCGTAGACAACTTATTGTTCCCAGTTTACCTGATAACATTGCCGGTTCGTCTGTGGGAAGCTTCGAAATATTAGATCTTGATAGTCAAAGTTTAAGAAAGCCGCCTATGACTAAATCTGAATGGGATTCCTATTTCTTACCATCTGGAGATCCTAGAATTACAGCTTTAGAAATAAAAGAAAGAATATTTCACAAAGGTTTAGAAGAAGATGTTCGGCCTTCTGCATGGCTTTTTTTGACTGGTGTAGTTCCTTGGAATTCGAGTACCGATGAAAGGGAAGCCATTATCGAATCTAAGTATACTGAATTTTGTCGTTTAAAAAGGCAATGGATGGAAGATACTGATAAGAAAGCAAGCGATTTGCATTTTAAAGATCAAAAGAATAGGATTGAGAAGGATGTCCAACGCACTGATAGACAAGTGGAAATATTTATGGAGGAAGACTTTAACCTTTCGAATATGGAGACAAGCTTAACCCATACAGGAACGAATGCACATTTAGAACAAATGAAAGTGTTGCTTATTACATACAATGAGTATAATGATAAACTGGGTTATGTACAAGGAATGAGTGATTTGCTTGCGCCACTGTATGTTGTACTTCAGGATGATTCTCTTACATTTTGGGCTTTTGTTGGATTTATGGAGAGAATGGAGAGGAATTTTCTCCGCAGTCAAGAAGGAATGAGAGATCAATTAAAAACCTTGGGGGATTTAACAATGTTTATGGAACCCGATCTTTATGATCATCTTGAAAAAGCAGGTTCTACAAATTTATTTTTCTTTTTCAGGATGCTTATTGTATGGTTTAAAAGAGAATTTGCGTGGGATGATGTTTTAAGACTTTGGGAAGTATTATGGACAGATTATTACTCTTCGCAGTTTCATTTATTTGTTGCACTTGCGATTCTTGTTAAACACAAAACTATTATAATGGAAAACTTGCAGCAATTTGATGAGATTTTGAAGTATATGAATGGCCTTTCAGCCAATATGAATCTTGATGAGATTTTAAATATTGCAGAACTTTTATACTTAAGGTTTCAGCGAACTGTTGAAGTTATTGATATTCAGAATAGGAATCATGAACAGCACAGGATGTCTACGGATGAGGCCACTTCAGTTGAAATTTCACACGATTTAAGGCAATTACTTAAGAAGCAAATAATTGTTCAAAAGGAGACTGACGGTTATCGGGATCATGAATTGTAAAGGTTGTATGGTAATGAAATAAAGAATAAGTTTAACTTAGGTAACTTATTTTACAATTATAGAAAATAGAGAAGAACAACCAATTAGCATGGCTAGATCTACTAGTAGAAATGTGATATAACCTGTCTATAAGCACATCTAGCTACTCCTGTATTTGAATGCCAGTTTTAAGGATACCCTTTACGAAAATAGACAGCCCGATATTTGTAAGGCCACCAGAAGCTTCAGATGTAATAATAGCCGGTAAACTTCTTGCAGATTTTTTAAAATCTGGCAATGTTGCAGTTCTGACAGGTGCTGGTATCTCAGTTGATTCAGGGCTACCTGATTACAGAGGGCCCCAAGGGACCTATACGCTGAATAGAAATTTCAAGCCTATTCTTTACCAAGAATTTTGTCAATCACATGGTTGGCGAAAGAGGTATTGGGCAAGAAGTTTTGTAGGATACAAAATGACGCAAACGGTGCACCCCAATATTGGACATTCGATATTAGGGGAACTTCGTTCTAAAGGGCTCGTGTCTGGTCTTATTACTCAAAACGTAGATGGATTGCATAAACAGTCTATTCCAGATACGATAGAATTACATGGAACTTTATCAAACGTACACTGTATGTCTTGTGGGCATAGAATACATAGAGATAAGCACCAAGAGAATCTTAAGAAGCTGAATCCAGACTGGGTTAAGTATCTAGGAGTCGACAATCTAATAAACAATCCTGATGGTGATACTGATCTTGGAAATGAAGTCGATTATAATAAATTTAAGTATCCTGCGTGTATAGTGTGTGTTAACGATCATAGATCTATTTTGGACGAAAATGGGGCATGGAAAGGTAGCTTGAAGGGTAAGCATGGTGGATTACTTAAACCAGATGTAGTCTTTTTCGGGGAATCTGTTTACGGTAAGACAAAGAAATCAGCGGAGGAATTATTAAAGAAATCGGATAAATTGTTGATTATTTCTACTTCCTTATCCACCTATTCGGCATTCAGACTTGTTAAGGACTTCAAAGCTCGAAAGAAGAATATTGCTATAATAAATCTTGGCCCTGTACGAGGTGAAGCTGAGTTACTCAATACGGGTGACTTGAGAATGAATTTAAAAGTACAGGGTGTTCTTGAAAATGCCATGAATCACTTATGTAAAATATGATATAAATATATGGTGATATCCTTATTTTCTAACCTAACTTTCGATAATACTTAAAATAATCATGAGTGATTCGTCTTCGATTCAAAAACAATACGATGATCTAATAGAACAACAAAAAAGAGGTAAATTTATACCAAAAGCAAAACTAAGAGCATTAAAATCACAATTGGATGTTTCTACTTCTAATCAGCAAAAGGATTCATGGGAAGACCTAAAGCGGAAGGTGCACATTCTTGTGAACAAAGTGAATACTAGCAATATTAACGATATACTTACTGATCTTTTTCATCTGAACTTAATAAGAGCACGTGGTATATATTGTAAAACTATTATGTTATCTCAATCTTCAATGGAATCAATGACACCGGTCTATTCGTGCCTTACTGCTGTGATTAATGCTAAGTTACCTGATATTGGTTCCTTGCTAACCACCAGACTTGTTTTAGCATTTCAGAGGGCTTTAAAAAGAGGTAATAAGCAACAATGCATGTATGCAGGTATTTTTATTGCCAGCTTATGTAACTTTAAAGTCATTCATGAAGTTGTTTTGTTGCAAATGGCACATGTATTACTGGCCTCTGCATCTGATGCAGCGATCGAAGTTTTAGTAAATGTTTTGACAGTTGGAGGTTTACTTGTTGAGGAAGCTGATGCTGCTACTGCAAATGATATTTACACTCGATTAAGAGCTTGCTTACAATCTGATGAAATTTCAAAAAGGGTGCAAAGTGATATTCAGGATTTGTTATCTGAGCGTAAAGGTGGCTTTGTTCATAATCCGATGATTCCGGACGGCCTGGATCTAGTTGCTGAACAAGATCAAACAACTCATATTATTGACTTGGATGACAAGTCTCTTGATGCTGAAGATAGTTTGAATGTCTTTTCATTTGATTCCGAGTATGAAGACAATGAGATTAAGTATGATATGATCAGAAGGCAGCTACAGGAAAAGTATCCTCGAGAAGATTCTCCTCCTGTTCTGGAACCTCCACCTTCACCTCCTCGAACTTTAAATGAGATGGATATATTAGCAAATGTGCCACCTAAAATTGAAGTTTTTGATATGTCAGGCACAAAGCTTGCCAACTACAAGAAAAAAGTATATCTTACTCTCAAGTCAAGTGCGAGTTTTGAAGAATGTTGTCATAAACTTTTGAAGCTCAAGACTCCTAAAACCTATGAACTGGAAATGGTTAAAGTAATCATTCAAACTTGTGCTCAAGAAGATTCATTCGAACGATCCTATGGACTAATATCTGAAAGACTTTGCCATATGGACGGGCCTTGGGAGAAGCAATATACGCAAGCATTCTATGATATTTATGGAGATCTTGATGATTACAGTACGAATCAACTTAGAATTTTAGGTAACCTATTTGCTTATCTCTTCATCCGTACGGCGATTCCATGGACTCCGTGTGAAATTATTGATTTGTCATATGGTGCTACATCTCCGTCTATGAGAGTATTTAGCAAATTTCTGTTTTTTTATATTAATGAATATATCGGACCAGATAGAGTGCAAAAACTTCTTGCTGAGGAGGAAGCGATGCGTCATGTGTATCCAAAGGAGGACATGGACAAGCTACGCTTCTGTATCAATTTCTTTACTGCATCCAACATGGCTATATTAACGCATTATATGCGAATCCATTTAAAGAAATTAGAGAGAGTTGAATTAGATAGGCGTTTGAGGGTAATTGAAGAAGAAGAGCGACTTGAAGCAGAAGCGGCTAAAATAGCTGCTGCTCAGGTTGCTGCTCAAGCTGCCCAAGCTGCTCAAGCTCGAAAGAATGGCAATGACTGCATTTCTGATAGTGAAACTGAAGTCAATGAGAGTAGAAAAAGAAGAAGACGCTCATTATCTTAAAATATATAGATTTTATATTTATTTCATTAATGATCATATGTAGCCCATTCTGGTATATCAGTACTATACAACCATGAACCATCTGAACTTCCATATTTATATGCATGTAACCATAGTTCTAAATCGGCCAAACTTGGATCATAGTACATTTCAGCGCCACATTCATTGCAATTCTCACCTGATAGTTTTTCGCCTTTCTGTAATTTTTGATGCTCTACAACTTCTTCGTAGGCAACTGACAACGCTGATTCTGTCTTTCCCATAGCAGATAATCTTTCTATAATATCGTCATCCTTTCCGGCACCGTTTTTACCTAGCTGTGGCCCAAATACTCTTCTATTGGAGTATATAGGATCATTCGCAATAGGATGTCCAAGATACTGCAAATGGACACGAATTTGGTGGGTCCTTCCAGTCAATGGTTTACATTTAACAACGCTCATATTAGCATCTTCATCATAATAAACAACGTTGAATAAAGTCTTAGCATCTTTCCCTGATTCACATACTCTATTCAAACCAAGTTTTGGTGATACTGTAAATAATGGAAGATCACATATGACCTCACCTTCTGGAAACTTTCCTACAACTTTAGCATAGTATTCTTTGAATACAGTACGTTCTCTTAATTGTTCAGACATCTGCCTAGCCGCTGTAGCAGATCTGGCAAGGAACATAAGTCCAGAAGTCAGTCTATCAAGTCTATTGCACGAATGTGCAGACATACTATATTCGTGCTTCAATATCTCAGTAACTGTATTAAAAAAATACCTTCCTGTAGGATGAACTGGCATACCTGAAGGTTTGTCTATGACTAGAAGCTCGCCGTCATCAAATACAACTTTTATAGGTTTGCTCGTAACTGGTGGTTCATGTCTATGTAACCTATGACTTATTACATCACCATTACGTACTATGGTGTCGATAGAAGCAGGAACTTGATTAATTGTTACGCGGCCTGCTTCTATCGTCTGCCTGTAGTATTCAAACGTCCTATCTCTGAACTCTTTCGTAAATATGTCTAATAATGTTCTATTTCTCCATCTCTCTTTGCAATGAGTGATATAAGTAAAATAATATGGTGGTACTTTCCGCAGAGACCCTTCAAGTATGTAATTTGAAGAGTTTGCTATCTCTTCGGCAATGGTGCTTGCGTTACCAGCTTTCGGGTCTATATCCTTTACTAAAGTTTCCTTTGCATCTAGTGCTTTTTTCTTTATTTTGAATCCATTCTTATCGAGTGATTTCGTCATACGACTAGTCATTTTTAAACGTTTCATCAAGAAAACATGAGTGGGTACGTTAAAATATAGTTCTTTATCCGGTTACGTGCACCAAATGAACATGATCTACATGCTCTGTCATATTTTAACTATAACCGTTATTATGATTTTTTATTTCAGGAATATACTTAGCGCACAATTCTGCGGTCCTACTAAAAAATTAGGTATGTTTTAATCTTTCATTTCATTCTTTTAAGGTTAATTGTTAGCATACGACCTACGATTGTTGCTGCTATTGCCGTTATTGGCGCCGCTGTTGCCATTGTTCTTCTGTTTATTATTATTGCGATTTCCATTAGACCCAGAAGCTTTTGGCTTTCTTGGAAGAACTGCAATGGTAAGTTCTTTTGCTACAACTTCTTTGGCTTTCAAAGCATCGGCTACTGAGCTGGCGGATTCAAATTGTACTATACCTGAAGTGCGATTGGTCTGAACCTCAGTATGGACAACATTTCCAAAAATAGAAAACAAAGCAGAAAGATTAACACCAACTAAAGATGCAGGTGCAGAAGTCTTAACAAATACTTGAAACTCTTCCTCGTTTCGTCCACTGGATTGACGCTTAGTTTCGGTCTTAGTATTGCCACTTGGTTTGGCTGACTCTGGCTCAGTTACCTTGGGTTTAGCAATAGTAACTGATCCTGTAGATGTAGTAGCAACGGAAGCATAGCTTCTATTAACAGGGATGCTAGTATTTACAGGTGCCATAACAGGGGTGTTATTTCCAGCTGTACTAGTAGACGAAGTAGATGTTATGGATGCTGCTGATGAGCTTCCAGTTGTACCAGAGTTCCAAGTAGGTACGGGAGGAAGATTTGCAGCTGTAGGGGCGGTAGACGCTGTTACTACGCTTGCAGAAGGTGCTGAAATTACGGCAGGTTTAGCAGCCGAAATGGGAATTTCTTGAGGCAAAGCAGGAGTGACAGCATTAGTAGAGCTCTTACGGGAGTCCGTAGTAGATGCTGTGGCATCACTCCCTTCACTACTTCTTTCGACGCCATTAGCAGCTGGGGCAGCTACAGGTATTTCGTTTGCATCCACATAATACCTTAAGATCTCATTCATGATAGTATTGTTAGATACTTCAAGTACAAAGGTTTGAGAAAACCCCTTAAAACAATCTGAAAAATCAATAACTTCACCACTAACACTAGCAAGAATCAAATCTGTTCCTATACTTTGAAAGTCAATGGCGGATATCATGACTTTCTTGGCACGTACTTTACTAGAGCTCAAATACTCTTTAATAGCAGAAGTGCCTGTTACAGTTTTAACTGAACCTCCTTCCTTGCCATGGGTAAGTACTGCTTTGGATGAATATAAGGTAGGTAATGTTGTGGGTGCGTCACACAATGCTGAGTAATACTTTCCAAGTAAGCTGTATCCAAATAATTCAGTTTGACTTTTCTGTTCTTGATTACTCATTTTTTGTCAATTTGCACTTCTTTCCTTTCTTTTTCTTGTTTTTTTCTTCTTCAACAGATATATAAAAGAGAATTTTCACCTCTCCTCGATCTCTCTTTTCTTTTCTCTATCACCGAATTTAAGGTATTATTCGGTCCTTTATTTTCTTGCTTTATTGCTTTAAAAATAAAAGAAAAAAGCAAAGAATAATGCAAAGTTTAATAGCCAAGTTAAGGCAAAAAAGAATATGAAAACCAATATCAGCTTTTTGCTGGTTTGTCGCTGTATGTAATTTTTTTTTCGGTCAGGAGTAAGTTCTGTTAAATTCGGGTGGTAGGAACACCTCCACCATTAAATATGGCCGGGTAAATTAATACAGAAAAATAAATGTGCGCGCTAGATATCCCATAAGTTCCTTGAATATCTCGAAGGGTTGTCATCGTCAGAGTAATTGTAACCAAGCTTATGTCTATAAGCAATTTACTGTTTTGAGTTGCCAATCAACTTTAAGAGGTCTTTTTGGCGTTTTTCTTTCAGTCATTTGGGTGCCCACGTAACCAGATGTGTCACTTAGGCATTGGATGTGGAATGCTTTCTAAATAGAAAACTGAGTACGATATGTTTCTTGTAAATTGTCTGTATTACATTTGTAGATTGTTATGTGTGAATGTTGAACTTTATATGTCTCGTGGCGTCACTGTAGTCATTTCACCTATTCGCTCCGTGCGATCTCTTGGTGTAATGACATGAAAGCCCTGCACTTAACTTGCACTTAATCTAAGTTCTTTGCTTTTGTATTAAAATTATTTGTATAAGCCTAGAACAAGCAGATAACTTATAGATATAAATAAGGGTTACAGATAGATAAGAATAACTCTATTGAATGGCATTTGTGTTAGAGTTAGTTTTATTGGCGCCCCCTGGCAAGTTTTACAGCTATATACCTGCTTAATTACTGGGTACTATTGGTTCATATTGGCAAAATCATGAACGCCAAAGCCATGCATACTATACTTAATTACCTATTTTGACCTATTGATAAGCATGAATGACAATTGTTGAAGCGTTCAAACGGCAAAATACTCTTACGTAACCTACCCAGCTTTGTCATTTTAGATGTCTAAATGACAAAAAGAATTATTCTATATGCCCTAACCTCAAACTATGACTAGCAGGTACATCTGCGTTTCCTTTTAGGGACTAGTTATATACGGACCCTCCGATCCTTGTTTGCCTATCAGGAGACTTCACAATCTGCAATCTACAAATTTTATAAACATAAAAGTATTATATCATATAAATCTAGAGTAAGATAATTAACTGATTCTAAGTAAAACAAAGCATAGATATAGAAATCTATGCATAAATCTAACTTATTCAATCTTTTTAAAATACGATGCCATGTACTAACGACTAAAGTCTGTTTCTCGGTGATGCAATTTAATCAACTTCTTCCATAGCAGACTCGGCATTGGCTGTCTCATCAGACTCACCACTAGCAGTCTCAACAGCAGCAGGCTCGGAAGCATCCTCGTCGATGTTTAATCCAAGAGAAATGAGACGGTTAATACGGCCAGCAAAAGAGTTAGGCTCCTCGAGAGAAAATCCAGATGTCAAAAGAGCAGTTTCGTATAACAAAGTAGTGAGGTCACGGACAGTACGGTCGTTAGTACCGTTAGCCTCAACCTTGTTCTTCAACTCTTTGATAATAGGAGAACGGGGTGAAATTTCAAAGATCTTCTTTGATGACATGTAACTGGACATGTTGGTATCACGAAGAGCTTGTGCCTTCATAATACGTTCCATATTAGCAGACCAGCCAAATTGGCCAGTACGGATAGCAGCAGGGGCATCAATAAGTTTGTGTGAAACAACAACCTTCTCAACTTGGTCTCCCAAAATCTCTTTAAGGCTCTTGGTAAGCTCTTCATATTGTTTCTCTTCTTCTTCGCGCTCCTTCTTTTCTTCCTCAGTCTCCTCGAGTTCGTAGTCCTTGGAAATATCAACAAGCTTTTTACCTTCAACTTCTTTAAGTTGGCTCATAGCATACTCATCAATGGGATCAACCATAAATAAGACCTCAAAGTTCTTGGCCTTAAGAGCATCCAAGAAAGGTGACTTCTCAACAGCCTTGATAGACTCACCAGTAATATAGTAGATGTTCTTTTGGTGTTCGGGCATGCGGGTGATGTAATCTTGGAATGAAGCAGTCTCCTCGCCAGACTTAGTAGATTGGTAGCGGAGCAACTTAGATAAAGTTGGTCTGTTTTGAGCATCTTCGTGAATTCCGAGTTTTAAGTTCTTGCCAAAAGCAGTATAGAACTTATCAAATTGTTCTCTGTCTTCAGCAATCTCTTGAAACATCTCAACACACTTCTTAACAATGTTCTTTCTGATGACCTTCAAGATCTTGTTTTGTTGAAGCATTTCACGTGAAAGGTTAAGGGGCAAGTCCTCAGAGTCTACAACACCCTTAACAAAGTTAAGCCATTCAGGAACAAGTTCCTCGGCATCATCAGTGATGAAAACACGACGAACATAAAGCTTGATGTTGTTGCGTTTGCGCTTTGTCTCAAAAAGATCAAATGGTGCACGAGCAGGAACAAACAAAATAGCTGAAAATTCTAATTGACCTTCAACAGAAAAGTGCTTAACGGCAAGGTGGTCTTCCCAGTCATTAGAAATAGACTTGTAAAAAGCAGCGTACTCTTCTTTAGTGATATCAGATGGGTTACGAGTCCACAATGGCTTAGTCTTGTTAAGCTCCTCGTTTTCGGTAACTGTTTCTTTAATAGTCTTGGTCTTCTCCTTCTTTTCACCTTCTTCTTCATCTTCAACCTCTTCAATCTTAGGTTTCTTGTCATCGGATTCATCTTCTTCGACAACCTTAGAATCCTCCTCGTCAACAGGGACCTCCTTCTCAACTTCCTTAGTGACAACAAGTTGAATGGGATAAGAAACAAATTCGGAGTGGCGCTTGACTACTTCCTTGATCTTCTTTTCCTCGAGATATTCCTTTTGGTCCTCTTTCATGAAAAGACGAATAAGAGTACCACGGGTAAGTTTGATTTGAGGATCAACATCGTGGGTTATAGTGAATCGACCGCCAGCAGAGGATTCCCAGATATACTGGTCATCGTCGTTGTGTTTTGAAATAACTTGTACACGGTCAGCAACTAAAAAGATGGAGTAAAAACCAACACCAAATTGACCAATCATAGAAACATCGGCACCGGCAGACAAAGCTTCCATAAAAGCTTTGGTTCCCGACTTAGCAATAGTACCAAGATTGTTGACCATATCAGCTTTGGTCATACCAATACCAGTATCCATAATATCAAGGACACCGGTATCAGGGTGAGGAACCAAACGGATGTAAAGATCAGGCTCAGTTTCCAACTTTTTAGGATCGGATAAAGCCTCATAGCGAATCTTGTCAAGAGCATCAGAAGCGTTAGAAATAATTTCACGGAGGAAAATCTCTTTGTTAGAGTAGACAGTGTTAATGATCAAGCTCATCAACTGAGAGATCTCAGCTTGGAACTCAAAGGATTCAGTGTCAGCCATTTTTATATATGTATAATGTTTCTTTTAATTAAAAAAGGGATTATATTCTATTCTTCCTAGAAAATCGCAATGCGAATAAGAATCAATAACAAAGTATTATTGGACTTGTAAAAGGGAGCAGAAGTAAAGAAAAAAAAAGAGAAGCGCTCGAGGGATGAATACTCCTATATATAGTTTGGCTGAGATTTAAGTTCAATAACGTTCTTGAATCTTCTACACGGTAAAGGTGATTCTACAACCTTCCATTATATTCCGTTGTCATGTCAACATATCCCATATATAACTTTGTAAAGAGTTATCACATGCAGAACCATTAAGTATCAAGGAAGGCAACCAAAGCTTAAATTCAATTTACTTTATCCTAATTTATAACGGTTATAATTTTAGAGCATGGCGGGAAATGGGATCCCGTCGGGGTCGTGAAAAAAACGTCCATTTTGGGACTCAACTGTTTTTGAGAAGGGTTAGGGATATAGTTTCACGCTTTTTCATTTG
>JAKUBJ010000134.1:0-17320 GCA_030566855.1 Tortispora sangerardonensis | reverse complement strand
AATAGAAGCACTTAATGCATTTATGTAGCCCTATTTGTTAACGGTATGCCCTATTTATCAACGGTCAAATAGCCTCGCCATGGCGAGGACCTCTCGCCACAACACCTTGATATGGGATTAAGGCATTGAGGGACTCGGGACTTTTTAAGAGACTTTTGCTTTAGGGCTAAAAGGTACACGGCTAAGGCCTTTTTAAGCCAAGCTATATGCGGCTGGTACAAAGATTGTGGCTGTTTTGACTTGCTTTTTAGCTTCAGTGGTGTACTTTTTAGCCCTAAAGCAAAAGTCTCTTAAAAGTCCCGAGTCCCTCAATGCCTTATATGGGATATATATCCTATAGGATAGGTTAAGCTCTATCCATAGTTGAATTAAATTATGATAATTAATTAATAAAATTAACGGTTAACTAGAGCTTAATACATTTTGCTTAATTCAGGCTTAATTATATATTATATATTATGCTCAACCTTTCAAGAAATCACATAAGTTATAACCTTTATCAATGTGACACTTATATGTATGCAACATGTTAGACATGTGTGCGTACTACTAAAAACGAACCTTCCTTTTCTTCTGAGTACGCTCATTCACTATTATATGTTCTTGTATTACCATTCCTCTACTCATGTCATCATCCTCTCTCTTAAGCTTCGTCATCAATCCATTTTCATCCTTTAACTCATTTAGATAATCTGCTTCACCAAAACTATCTTCTGATGCATGATCTTTAGGTATCAAAATCTTCAATGGAACTTTTAATCCATGATCTTTAAACTTTTCAACTCTAGTCATCCCATCTGTTGGTAAAAAATCAAGCGTTTCAATAAAATTTCTTATAACGTCATCTTCAACCAAACTACCAGAATTATTCCTGCCTTCTTTTCGTAACCCCATATTTCTTTCAACAATCGCATGCTCTAGTGTATCTCTCATTACCAATGTTTCAACATGCACAGAACGAGTTTGTCCAATTCTATGTGCTCGTTTAAGAGCCTGTGCTTCAACATCTGGCGACCACACAGGTGTTACAAAATATAACCTCGAAGCTGCTGCAAGGTGCAACCCTCTAGCTGCTGCTTTCACATCCATTAAAACCACACGTGGCATGTACTCAGAATTGAACTGCGCTAAACATTGTGTGCGCATCTCCATAGGTACATCTGGTGTATATATGAAATGCTGAACTCTTGCCACCTCCAGAGCCCCTGATATATGATGCATGGCCATGTTATCCTGATAAAATACTAATATTTTTTCATCGTGCATGTAATTCAATATTTGACTGACCAAATAGGATAACCTTCCAGATGAGGTTCCTTCAAGAATAATGCTATTCAAGCCACCATAATTGTCCTTGGAATCTTCATCCATTTCAGCCACAGCATCCCAAATTTCTTGATGGGGCTTTGTCTGCTGGTATATTGGATGTGGAGTGCCAAAATCCTTATGGTGCCTAGTTTGGGCTTTGTATCCTTTTTTAACTCGTTCCATTTCTTGGTCTTCAAATTTCTTTGTGTATTCTTCAACTTTCAGTTTACTTACGTCCATTACCTCCTGTATGATATCCTCTGATAAGCTTTCTCTTTTCAGAACAAGTTCCGCCGATCTCTGCATGATAGCTAGCTGCGTTGACCCATATACTCTAAGATTCTCGTCACCTGCACAAACTTCTAAAAGATCGTTATACTTAGGCAAAATTCCAGAAACATGCAACCCGATTTCATGTAGCTCCCCAAATGCCTTCCATTCATCGTCGTTAAGTGCTTTTTCACCCGCCTCTTGAGCTAGTCTCAGTAAACGAATATCACTTGCAGAGTATTTAGACTTGAATTTTTTTCTAACATGCCTTGCAACATCAACCATATGTGCCACTTCAGTTTCAGTAAATCCAGTCCAGCTGAAAGTTACACGCAATAAATTGTTAACGAGTCTTAAAAGACGTCCATGATTAGAAGGATGAAACATATAATCTTGATCTTTACGTTCAGATGTAACAGCATTTGTAGCCAAAGCCGCAGCAAATAAATTTAACGACAACCTGTTCTGATAAGACGCTTCTAAAAATACAGTTTTCGTTACAAGTTCAGGTAACCCAATTTCTTTATGTGCATCATTGGGATGATGACGTACTATAATCCTTTCTAAAATCTCTTGTAATATACTCCAGTGCGCACTTTTTGATAACATTTTACCTTTCTTTTTCTCCTGATGTATAGGCTTTACTATTGCCTTAGTCCATATAGCTTTTGTACTAATCCAAGGTTCTAACTTAAGAAAAACTCTTATGATTTTACCCATATGAGCTATATCTTGAGACTCTATTTTTGAAGTTGCAGTCAAATCACGTTTGAGTAGTTCGGTGTTTACTAATCCTCTAGCAGGGGTGCCAGTTACAACCCATCTTTTCTCAATACTCAACTGTTGAGCCAGGATACTAGCTCTCGACATTCCAGAACCCATATTCTGCCCTTCATCTACAATTATACGCTTCCATCTAACTCTAGCTAATACTGAACTGACAGTAGGAGAACCCCATAAAAGAACATTAGCAGAATTATTAGTCGGGTCGTACTCATTAGAAAAAGTAGAAAATGGCATAAGAACCAGATCAAATTGCGCTAAGGATTCATGAGAAATATTGGTAGGCTTTAACCTCTTTGAGAACGATAATATCTTAAGAAACCCTGGTTCTAAATGCTTATCTATCTCAGACTTCCATTGCTTTAGAAGAGAATCAGGGCATATTATTAAAGTGGTTTTAGATAATATTCTTGATTCCGTCAGCAAAAGACCAGAATTTTGTTGCCTTTGCCTTTCTTGATTCAATCTTGCGCTCCTAGAAGGAGGTATCTCAACTCTATAGGAACGATCAGCAATTTGTAGATCACTAGCTACATGTGGAGGCAATTCTTCGATATAATGTTCCCAAGGGATGCCATTTGTTACAATGGCATGCTTTGACAGCCGAGTAAGCGGGGGTATTCTAGACTTGCCATGAGGAAACCAAGTCAAAGCACCAGTTGGAGGAAGAGTTGCCCAATAACCAGATGTGATAGTAATCAGAGCTAAACAAATAAGGGTCTTTCCAAGACCCATATCTTCAGCAAGAACACCGCCTTTAGCTGAAGCAACAGTTTCAGGAGTTATGAAGAACAAAGACCTGTAATTTCTATGTCTATAGTAAGTATTGGACTGTGGGCCAACAAGTTTTTCGTAAAATGGCGAATGCGTTAGCGAATCCGACATTTCCATTTCTATCATTTTCGCAAGACTTCTTTTTTGGTAAGAGTATAAAGTGGATTTAACTCCAGGAATCTTATCAAACGAAGCATCTATCAATGATTGTCCATATGGACTTTGTATTATATTCGGTGAAGGAGATTTTAATTGGCTATATATACCCACTAAAGATCTAGGAGGGTTCGTAGGAGGTTCAGCATATCTGAAATCGCCATTGGGAAATGATACCCAATAATCATTGTGAAGAGCATTATCATAAATCCAATCCCAGATTGTATCTAAGTTAGCTATATTTTCAAGGTACTTCAAATTATCAAACACCGATATCTCTGAAGAAATCGCATATACTCTTAATATAATAGAACCATTCAAAGTGCGATACTGGACATACGCGAGATCCGAAGAAAGTAGAGGATACAAAAGATGTTGCTTTAATGATTCAATTTGAAATTCAGACCATTTTGAAGATTCTGCTATTGAATAAAAATTGGGAATTTGTACTACTGCAATTGGGATTTGCATTGAATAAAAAGCGTGTTCTTATGATTTTGTATGCTTTCTATATCACTTTGTTCTCGATAGTAGAAGCAAGAAAAAATAGGTCCTGGATCTCACTAGACCTTATTTTAAAGTTATTTTTCTCTCGTTGGAAACTATATTCTAACTATCCCATATTACTTCTCTCATTTTCGTGCTTACAGCCCCTACACAGAGATGAATACGAATATTCAAATAGGTAGGTAAAGTAGCCACAACAATTTATTCGAATTTATACAAAGGAATTAACCCAAAGTACAAGAAAACCTAAGAATCAACAACGACCTGAATGCTATAGTACAAGACCGATTTAGTCCATTTGGGAATATTATCGATATTAATAAAGATGAATCTACAGGTAAGATAGTTGTTGAATTTGAAGAGAGAAATGATGCAATTTCAGCAGTTCAAAATATGAATCGATCAGTTGTTCAAGGACTTATAATTCAAGTATCTT
Source organism: Tortispora sangerardonensis (assembly GCA_030566855.1). Taxonomy (NCBI): domain Eukaryota; kingdom Fungi; phylum Ascomycota; class Trigonopsidomycetes; order Trigonopsidales; family Trigonopsidaceae; genus Tortispora; species Tortispora sangerardonensis. Next base: position 13,086 of record JAKUBJ010000134.1, on the reverse strand, counting down.
TAGTAGGATAAAAGAAAGACAAATCACTCTTTTAAGAAAAAACACAATGGGAAAGATGGAAATTTTTCAAGGGTAGCCAAATTACATCTACAAAAAACACAAAAGGAAAACATTAGGAAAACGTCATCAAGTTCTATATATATGTATGATTCAAAGAACAAATAAAATAATTAGATATGATGCGTTTTACTTGTATAGAATAGCAAAATAAAAAAGGGCCTCAACTCAATGATGACTACCTAACAGAGTTATTCTCCTAAATCTTTATTAAACTTATTATATAAGTTGAGCTTAACTACTAAGTTATATAATTAGTTTATGGGATATTTCTCTTACTTTGAAGCTTCCTCACCAGCTGCAGGAGCTTTCTCCCAAACTTCTTCACTTGACCTTAATTTATAACCAGAACTAAGACGTAAATCGTCATGGGCAAACTTGATATAAGTAAAATAACAAGCTGAAGCAACTGCTATAGCACAAGCAGCAAACAATGGATAAATTTCAACAGGAACATTAATACCACCTTTCTTTTCAGTTGATGAAAAACGAGCACTAAGTGGTTGTCTTCTTGCTAATGAAGGTCTCATTTGCAAACGCATGGAAGATGCAGCAATTCTCATAGCAGGTGAACGCATTGTTATACTACTTTATGTATTTAAAAAACTATCAACAAACAAAATTTGGTTGGTGTTCTCAAAAAAGTCAGGTGTTTTAAAAAAGGAAGGTAAGGAAAACTGAGTGGGATTTCTTATATAACCGTTATGGGATAAATAGGAGGAATATTCAATCGAAATGATGCTCTGTAATTGGTTAGCAGCTGGTATTTTAAAAATAATACTATACCAGTGCTATTATCCTGTACCCGGGTAAGCACATCAATGTTTTGATGTATCCTCAGCTTAACTGTTATTTTTATCTCATATTAATTCCGCCATCTCTGTCTATATCCTATACTCATGTTGCTAAATAACAGGTAGCTACTGGTATTATGATTCACGGTTGCTTGAATATGCTAATTTGCAAGACTGTGTTTCATTGACAAAGCTTACTTGCGAGTACTTGCAAATGCAATACTGAATTTACTCATTTTGCAACCCACCTTTCCTCTCCATCATTATAGCTTATAATTTTTTAAATTTTTTGCTTTTCTGATAAAGCTATTATTCATAAATAAAGGGCGGATCATAGTCTTTAGACTACTGCTGAATAGTTATCAACACTTCTTTCCTAATTAGGAGTATTCACAGTATAAAGCATCAGTGTAATAACTTTATGATAATGTATAGCGTAAATGATATTAAACTCGTAAGAGATCATAATGAATAAATTAAAATGCGACGCTCATAGGTTTTTTGAAAACTATAGATCTAATACACAATATTTAGAGATGCATTGCAGGCACTTTTATATATGGGATATACAGAGTAGATAAACTACATAATCGATATTTGGGATACACAAATAAAACTAAACAGCCTAGCTGATGTATTAACGTATCCAATCAACGCGATAGCGATTTGACGATCATCTGTTATGCCATATCCCATATAACGGTTATAGGGTATACCTCATAATTCAAAGTGTTGATTAAAGTTCTTGACTATCCGGGGATAGGAAGCGCTCGAAATCAATATTCGAATAAGTCATCTCAAGCACTCTGTACGTTACTCTATTGCTCATCTTTATTTGCTTTCTTTAAAAAGCTTATAGGAAAATATTTCAGTTAATATGACACATGCTTTCTCCAGTATAGTTTTTTTCTCTTCCTTGGTATGTGTCATAATAAGAGTCATTTCTTCCAGTAGAAAATAGGTTGAAAACTTTAAATTGCTATGAAGTAATAAAAATTTTACTTTTCTGATAGATAAACATTTTCTATTGGCTAACACCTTAAAACCGATAAAAAAAAAGAAGAAAATTTCTTCTATCTATCCCATACAAGGGAAGAAAGGATAAACCACCCCTCCTCGAACACATCACCGAAGAGCTATTTTTTCTTCTTTTTTGATTATCTTCCTAGGACTTTAGTTTTTCGAATATAAAAAGAAAAGGAATTCCATTTTTTCTTTCGAGAACAATTAATCGAATAAATATTTAAAACTGAAAAGAACCATGTCTTCAAACGGCAGTGAGAATATACCAGCAGAAGCTGCTCGATCGAACCCTTATGGTCCTCATCCAAGTGACTTTCTATCGAATGTATCAGGATTTCAGCTTATCGAATCAACACTTCGTGAAGGTGAACAGTTTGCTAACGCTTTTTTTGATACTGCAAAGAAAATTGAAATAGCTAAGGCGCTTGATGATTTTGGTGTTGATTATATTGAACTGACATCACCTGCTGCTTCAGAGCAGAGTCGTAAAGACTGTGAAGCAATTTGTAAACTCGGTCTTAAAGCTAAGATTCTTACACATATTAGATGTCATATGGATGATGCTAGAATTGCTGTAGAAACTGGTGTTGACGGTGTTGATGTGGTCATTGGAACTTCTCAATTCTTACGTCAATATTCTCATGGTAAAGATATGACTTATATTGCTAAATCTGCTATTGAAGTCATTGAGTTTGTTAAGAGCCATGGTATTGAAATTCGTTTCTCTTCTGAAGACTCTTTCAGGTCTGATTTAGTTGACTTACTTAACATCTATCGTACCGTTGACAAAATTGGTGTAAACCGTGTTGGTATTGCTGACACTGTTGGCTGTGCCAACCCTCGTCAAGTATACGAACTTGTAAGAACTCTCAAATCTGTTGTTTCTTGTGATATCGAATGTCATTTTCATAATGATACAGGTTGTGCTATTGCTAATGCCTACACTGCTCTTGAAGCTGGTGCTAAATTAATTGATGTATCTGTCCTTGGAATCGGTGAAAGAAACGGTATTACTCCTCTTGGTGCTTTGATGGCTCGTATGATTGCTGCTGATCGTGACTATGTGATGTCCAAATATAAACTCAAAAAACTTCGTGATTTGGAAATCCTCGTAGCTGACGCTGTACAAGTTAATATTCCTTTCAACAACCCAATTACTGGTTTCTGTGCTTTCACTCACAAAGCTGGTATTCACGCAAAGGCTATCTTAGCTAACCCTTCAACATATGAGATTTTGAACCCTTCTGACTTCGGTCTTACTCGCTATATTCACTTTGCTAACCGTTTGACTGGCTGGAATGCTATTAAATCTCGTGTTGATCAACTTAATCTTGCTCTTACTGACAGCCAAGTAAAGGAAGTTACTAATAAAATTAAGGCTCTCGGCGATATCAGGCCTCTTAACATCGATGATGTTGATTCTATAATTAAGGATTTCCATGCTGAAGTATCAACCCCCTTACAAAGACCTACATCTATCGTGCATGATGTTCCTGAAGACCTTCAAGAAAACTCTCCTAAACGTCAGAAAGTTGATTCAGCTGACAAGAAAGAATCATCGTCGTGATTTTTGTCTTCTCTACTCTTTTTTTATTTTATTTTCTTTTCTTTGTTTCGTGATCCTTTCATCCTTTTTTCTCTTCGATGGGTATGGTTCACATTTCTCGTGCAATGGGTATGTGTGAAAGAAATAGAAAACTGGTGAAAAATAAAATATACATAAATCCCGTGTTTTTAGAAAATAGTATTTATGTAAACTTCATGTTTTATTTATTCAGTTGACGTAGAATGTCAGATACTAGATATAAAGACCCAAATATAACAGGGAATCCATGTGTATTTCTGCATGTTTCAAGAACGTCCTCTAATTGTATAGTATTTACAGACTGTACATAGTTGGATGCAATTTTTGCAAGATCGTCCTTGTTGAAAGGCTTGACCCATTGCATTCCATCTACAGGCCCAAATTCAGTAGTGTATATAAGAGAGACGCGATCGGCAAGAGATGAATTGTTAAAAATAGCATCCAGTACAGACTGAGCGTTTTTCGAGCTTGAAAGTCCAATAAATAAAGTAAGATGCTGCTCATTTGACCTTTCTAAATACTCCTTTAATACTGTAGCTGATTCGGCATTATGTGCACCATCGACAAGTATTATCTTATTGCCTATATCAATGTATTGTATTCTCCCTGGCCACACTACGGTCTTAAGGCCTTCTTGTATGTCTGAACTAGATAAATTGTAACCTTGCTGTTTCATTATTTCTATAGCTTTCAATGAAAGTGAGAGGTTCTGCTTTTGATGCTTACCATTGAGTGCAAGAGATAAAGGAATCGCGCCTATTTGATCAGATTGGAATGATTCGTTATCATTAACTACTACTATAAAAGGAGCATCCTTACTTTCAGCAATCAATCTTAAAGTTTCTATAACAGAAGCATCATTCAACCCATCTACTATAACAGGTATACTATCTTTTATGATACCACCCTTGTGAGAAGCAATTTCAGGTAAAGTAGATCCAAGGAATTCAATGTGGTCTAAGCCAATAGAACTAATAATTGTACAGATTAAATCATCTGATTCAAACACATTAGTTGCATCGTCCCTACCCCCTAAGCCAACTTCAATTACTGCGATCTCAATGTTATGCAGTTTAAAAATTTGAAAAGCAATAGCAGTAAGTATCTCAAAATCAGAAGCACCTACTTGATTCATTTCATCTACAGACTTCACATACTTTTCTGTTGTATAAAACTCTTCTTCTTCAACAGATTTGTCATCTATGCTAATACAGTCCCATTTATGTATCAAATGAGGACTCGTAAATCGGCCTGTTTTCAGACGGTTGTTCTTGAGTATATTCGAAGTATAAGCGCATATGGATCCTTTGCCATTGGTACCGGCTACATGAATTGACTTCCATGATTTTTGAGGTTGATTAAGTAGATTTAATAATGTTGTTATTCTTTTTAACCCTAATTCTATCTTTCTCATTCTTATACTCAAAATTATGCTGATACTGAATGGTGTAGCCAAAGTCGATAGTAGAGCGAAGCACTCTCTATACTATCCCATAAGCCTGTTATTTTTCGATGAAAAGCAAATGTAGCCCAATACCCTAACCCGATGATTATTGTTTGAAATTTTATTTTTCAGTTCAATATCTATATTATTCACTCTTTCTTGTATTCATTTTTGCTTATTATATATTTCATGCTTTTGATCCTTGAATATTTAAAATATCTAAGAAAATGAATATATTTATCTGTAAACAGTACCTTAAAAGTATGGGATACATAAACTAGATTCATTGTGAAACTTTATTTAAAATAAAGTTTAGCTACCTAAAACTTTAAAATTATTTTATAAGTTGGAAAAAACTTTTAAAAAAATCCTTGATCGATATTCACTTCACAATCTTTCGAACAAAGAGCAACAAGAAGAAGACATGCAAGAAGCGTCTGTTGATGTGCGTCTTGAACGCATAAGAACTCAAATTAACAGTAAAATCTCTCACCAAAAAAAAATTGCAACCCTTCTTTTAGCTGTAGATGAACAAATCAACCAACAAAATGAATCCCAATCTCCTTCAACTTATTTTCTTTATTTACTTTCTTTATTAGAAGCTTCTGAACCTGAAATGACGTCAACTATACTGTATTTGATTTCCATAGTAATAACTGAAACTTCTCAGTCTTTATTAGCTACGAAATTTGCAACTATCTATGCAATGGTAATACCTGCTCTTGAACTCAGCACAGATGATTCATTAGCTATTAGATCAACTATAGCTACTATTGAACAACTATTGCTTTCTTTGAATATTCAGTCATGGTCACAGAGAGACCCTATAAATGCTTTAACAGGTCTTATATCCCTTGCTTTAGATCCCAGACCTAAAGTACGTCATAGAGCTGTGGATGCTGTGAGAACTATTCTTTCTTCTCCTCCTCATGCTTCCAAAATTCATCCAATTGCTTCAAAGGTTGCTACTATTTCCTACCGTGAAGCTTTTGCTGAAGTCAAAGGTATGTCTGGTAAAACTGAAAGTTCAAATGCTCGTGCTATCCATACTTTACAGCTAATTCGTGGTATTTCTGTTGCTGGAGCTTGGCCATCTGATTTAATTCCTGATCTCTGTCAGCTTTTATTAACTGTGTCCAGATCTTCTGATCAGAACCTTATTACTACTGCATTTGGCGTGTTTCAAGATTTATTCCAATCTTTTAAAGATGTTCCAGACGCTTCTGGCAGGACTGGTGCTATCATTGACGAATTAAGTGTGCTTAGACCGTCTGTAAATGATGAACATCTTGCTCCTGCTTGGTTAGCTGTATATGCGGAAGGTATGGGTTGCTTAGCTGCTATTGCCCCTATTAAATCTTTCTTGAGGCTTCCTAAATCTATTAAACCTATCTTGGTTTTTAATGAATCAGATTCCAGCAATATTCAAATATCTGCTACTCAGGCTTTAATTGCTTTAGTAACTACTTGCATTACTCCGGAAGTTATCATATCTAAACGAAATGACATCACCAAAACTTTTGATCAAATCACTGCTCTTCTTACTGACCTTATTTCTGTTAAGTATCAAGCTGCAAAGCATGATGTTTTTCAATTGTTTGCTGCGATGTTTTACTCATATAGCACTAAAGCTCCGACCTATCTTACTGAATTACTAAAAACTGTGGCTGCCATCAGAGCAACCGCGTCAGATGATAATAAAGCTGATTGCGATGTTGTTATATCTGCTGCTATTAGCAGCATGGGTCCAGAAGCTGTGCTTGAAATTATACCTTTAAACATTGCTCCCGGCTCCACTGATACAGGTCGTGCATGGATGATACCACTTTTACGAGATAACATTAAAGTCGCTCACTTGCGTCATTTTACAAATGAGTTCTTGCCATTGTCTAAAGCCTTACAAGAGCAGATTGACGTTCTAAATGATGAAGGCAGATCTGTACAGGTGAAAGTTCTTGAAACTCTTGTAGATCAGATCTGGTCAACATTACCTAAATACTGTGATCTCCCTGTAGATCTTCAAGAATCTTTTACTCAAGCTTTTGCAGAGGAGCTGACTAATACACTTTATGCTAAAGTCGAGCTACGTTCGCAAATATGTCACTCTTTAAGACTATTGGTTGAGAGCAATCTTGCTTTTGGCTCTTTTCAAGATAGAGATAGCGATGAAATTTCCGTCAACCCTGTTATTCTAGAACTCATAACTCCAGATCAAGCACTCAGCAATGTTGAGTATCTTTCAGGTTTATCTGCAAAGGTTTTAGCTGTTCTTTTTAATGTATTTACACAAACTGTCCCTGAATATAGACAGCCAATATTAGAAGCAATTGAAGCATATCTTGGTATTACAAAAGCTGCTGAGCTTGATGAAACGTTTAATAAGGTGTGCGGTCTTTTAGCAAATTCACTTGCTGAGCAAACAGACGTTAAAGGGAAAAAGTTAGGTAAAGCTGAATTGCCTCCTATGTCTCATACCATGATGGATTTGGTAGTTGTAATGACCTCATACCTTCCTAGAGAATCTCATACAGCACTTATTAATATTTTTATGGAAACAATTCGTCGCAAAGATCCTCAACTGCAGAAGAAGTCGTACAGAATTTTGACTCGTATTGCTGAAACTGAAGAAGGCAAAAATTTTATTAAGAATAACTTAGACAATCTACAAAATGTTTTGATATCTGTGACTGACGAGGTCTTATCTTCTGCTATGGCTTCAAGACTGATGGCTTTAGAAAGGGTGGTAGAACTTCTTGATGCATCTGATTTACATTTCATTCCTTCTATAGTTTCAGAGTCTGTTCTAGCAACTAAAGAGACAAATGAAAAGGCTCGTGAAGCTGCTTTTGACCTCGCAGTAGCTATGGGAAACAAAATGAAACAGGGAGGAACTATTGTTAATTCTAAAGTACCTGGGCTTGATCAGGATACTCCGAATAGTCAAGCGACTTTGAATGAATATTTCACAATGATGGTAGCAGGACTAGCAGGAACTTCTAACCATATGATTTCTGCTACAGTAACAGTAATCAGTCGAGCTTTGTTTGAGTTCAAAGATGATCTACCAAAAAAGAATATTGACGAAATTGTCTCTACCGTTATTATGTTTTTAACATCTAATAACAGAGAAGTTGTTAAATCTACGATTGGTTTTGTGAAAGTTATTGTGGTTTCACTTCCAGTTGAAGTTTTTCATCCACATTTAAGTGATATTGTTACAAATTTACTTCCTTGGTCAAGAGAACATAATAATCATTTCAAAGAAAAAATTCGACACATATTTGAAAGATTATTGCGCAAGGTATCTCATGAAGAGCTTGAAAAGTTGTTTCCGGATTCAGATCGAAAATTTTTGACGAATATCAGAAAAACGAAAGAACGTGCACGAAGAAGAAAGGCTGACGGAGATAAAGAAACTGACAAACCATCTGGTGTTGGAAAATCATATTCTTCCGCATATGATGAGGCACTATATGGAAGTGATTCAGATGATTCAGACGAACAGTTGGAAGATAAAGATCCAAAGAGAAAACCTGGAAAAGGAAAGCGCAATATTAAGAAGGAGAATCGTACATATATTGTTGAGAGCGATGGCCCGGTTGATCTACTGAATAATGAAGCACTTGCGCATTTGTCTTCATCTAAGCCTAACAAAGGGGGAAGGAGTGTTCTGAGTGTGAGTGACAAAGCCGGTTTCAAAGAAAAGAATGGCCGACTTGTTTTTGCAGATAAGGTTGACAAAGCCAGTGAACTTGAAAAGGGGGAGAGTAATAGAGAAAACGGTATTAATGCTTATTTGGAAGCAGTTAGTGGGCCAGATGTTGCAGTCAGAGGACAAAGAAATAAGCTCAAGTTTAAGAACAAAAGACGCCGAGATGCGGATGATAATTCTGATGGCGAAGAAGAGGTTCCAGATTCTCGTGAGTCAAGAAAGCCTAAGAAAATAGCACGAAAGAGGATGATAGGTCGCAGACGTTAAAACTAACCGTAATTATATACTATTATACAAGAATAAAATTCTAATGCTTTTGAAATTTAGAGTCATGTGAAAGTGTATCTATTTCGTATGCGATTCTACGGCGAATATAGAGATGATAGCAAATACTGAATAGAAAAGTATTAGAGGATATGCAACAAGAGGCTTCATATCGCTTAATTGCAAAACAGCTACGAATATATTTGATGCAGCTGAAGAACACCATATAACCGCCAGTACAGATAATATGTAACCTAGAGAATTGTTTAAGGACACAATAACACCAAAAGCAGCTAATATAACCAAAGGGAGTAAGCAGTAGCCCAGAACACTAAAAGTACGTATATAATCAGTACTTATTGTTGTCATGAGCTTTAATAAGATATGTAATGAGATACTTCCACCTAAAGCTACGGTATAAACATAGCCAAAACTAGACTTCCCTGAAAGTAGTAAAAAAGCACCAAAAAGCAAACAAAATAAAATTGGGCCTGCGAGATCAGAATCTTCCATCAAATTTCGATCTACATACTTTATTGGATTTAATACAGCCATTGTTTTATTATTCACATGGCCAAAATTTATACCTAACTCTTCTAAAAGAGGTGGCTCATTAGTATATCCAGAAGTAGAAAAGGCTGCCCATAATCCTGTACTTAATCTCTCTTCAGTTGGCTGTGAATTCCCATACGGTTGATTATCGTAATTGGGGCTAGCAAATTGGTAATTTCCTTCATAAAATTGCATGTTAGTACTGTGTGTGATTGAAAAAGAAACAAAACTAAAAGGTATCGGTTTTTTTAAATGTTGAAGGTTCGCATTCACGTTCATCTCTCAATAAAGTGCTTACCCGCACTAAAAAAGGTTAGTAAAAATAGAGGTTTCCCTATTAAAGCTTACGTTACTATGTTGGTGCTTTACGGGTTAAATCTCTGTAGTTGATCTACAACAAGTTTCGTGTGATCCTATACAGTTTTCTTTCCTGCTCAATAATCTCCACCACTTTTCTCGTATATTTCCAACGGATTAATGTAATTTTAAGTAACACTGGCTTGTTTTGTTTTAGTGCATTATTTTTAGAAGATTTGTTTGAACTTCATAAAGCTTCATCCACTATGGCAGTCATATTACAAATAGATATTCTGACTCAAACTATGTTTGGAATCGTGTACTCTTAACATATGTAGAAGTTCCCATTTTTCATATAAAGGAATATTTTTGGATTTTAGATATGTTTTTCTAAGTGATTCATTTATACTAAAGGCTTCTTGCTCTATGGTTTTACGATTAGTGTATGCGGATATGCAACTGTGGTATCTTTTCTATATGCTTCTTTCAAGCATGCATTTTGACTATGTGCTTATCAAATGTATAGAGACAGAGTTAGGGATTTTCTTGAAATATAAAAAGTATTTGCTTGTTGCTTTTATGTTTATTGAATATCTTATAATGTCGGTCCTTGAATCTACGGTATTTGGTAAACATGATAAAATCTGTACTCTGTTTATACTTGGATTTGCTGCCTTTTATTCGTCTTTAGCCATAAATGTGTATGTTCCAACCTATGGCTCATTAATTGATGAGTTTGGGATTACTTCAAGTGAACTTTTTTTTTCTGTTGTTACCTATATGCTAATGCAAGGAATCACACCTTCAATATGGAGCTACTTCTCTGACATTTATGGTAGACGATCTACATTATTACTTTGTTTAGTATTGTTTATGAGCTCTAATGTTGGTCTTGCATTGGCACCCAAGTTTTGGGTGATTGTAGTACTCAGAGCGGTCCAGTCAGCAGCTATTTCGTCTACTGTAACTATAGGTGCTTGTGTTATCGGAGAGTATACGAATTTTAAAAATAGACTTAAGTATATGAGCTTTTTCTCAAGTATAACTTTTCTTGGTGCGCCGGTCGGCCCTCTAATAGGTGGTCTTGTAGATTATCATTATGGCTGGAGGTCAACTTTTTGGTTTTTAAACATTGCATGTATTCCTGTGCTACTACTTTGTTTGCTCATACTGCCTGAAACTGCTCATTTTATTGTTGGAGATGGATCTATTCCGCCACCTTGGTACAAGGAAAGGTGGATGAATCATATTTTGAAAATTTTTAATATTGTACCTCATCAATATGTATCTGGTCCAAATGTTGAATCTAAATCTCAATTTCCTGTGCCTTGCTTATTTTCTCCTTTTCAACTTTACAGATATATGGACGTGTTTTTAATTCTTTACAATATCAGTGTTGTGTATATGGTTAACATGATTGCACTGAATACCTTTTCGTTTATTTTAAATGATATTTACCTTTTAAATTCTATGGAAATCGGTGTTCTTTATATTCCTTACGGTATGGGATTTTCACTTGGACCTCTGATAATTGGTAGACTTGGTGAACGAGTGATAGAGAACGCTCTGAAGTTGTATCATGAGTATCATGATCGTGTTAAATCAGTTGTGGCGTCTAGTAGCGTTTCTGACCCTTACTGTAATTTTGGTGACTTTATAATAGTTGATGATACGAAATCAAACCGATCAGCAAGCAACGCTAACTCGGGTCTTTTGATTACTAGTGAGCTACTTGAACTAAATGTTACTCAAAGAATAAGGTGTCCTTGGTATTGGGCCAGAATTTCTATTATGCTGCCTCTTACTGTAGCAGTTGGGTTGATATATATAGCATTTGGGTGGATTGTGCAAGAGAATTTGCATATTTCAGTGCCTGTGATTTTTATGTTCTTCATTGGATTTTGTTCATCGCCACATATTTCGATTACGCAAACACTGCTTGTGGACCTATTTCCTTGTGAGAGTCGAACGCAGTCCTTGTTGAATTTTTCCCGTTGCATGGCCTCGGCCGTTGGGATTTGTGCAATTAGCAATATAATGAACGGGCTCGGATATGGAGGTACTTATACATTATTTGGATGCTTAATTCTTTGCAACATACCCATTGATTTATGGTTAGTGCAGAATGGGAGAAAGTTTTATAACAAGAGAATTGAGGAAAGGTATGGCCATTGAAATCTGAAAGTTGCTTTAATAAACACGAGCGATCAAACGATAACTGAGAACTGTAGATATCAACAATGAAATATTATTAAAAGCTCCTTAAATTCTCGGCTAGTTCAGAGAAGTAATGGTATTATAAGTGTTCAGTTAATTATAGTTATTTTATGTATTCTTTCATAATGAGCTATATGAACTTTGTGAGCTATCTATGCAGCTGTTCTTATGGTTGTTTACAATATATTGGTTATTGATTCTGAACCTGAAATTAAGAATTCACTAGTTGACGCGGTCGAAGCCCGCTTATTTCTATTTTTTAATATTTTTCTGCGAATTTTTCCTTGAATAGGGCATATAACGTGGGTAAAAGATGGAAAGCAGTGCATACGATACAATAAGAAAAAAAGGGTAGATATAATTATGTATAGCAAACGTAAATAAGTAGAATGTAAAATAAATAAGCAATTAGGGATCAAGCTTACGGAAGGATTTGATTAGATATTCACACACAGTCATAGAGAAGGTTTGATTAAGAAGAATAGCTTCACTTAACATCTAATATCCCATATACATATGCTCCACAATTGCATCGAAAGTGAGAAAAGGATGCACAAACGTCCAAACTGAAATCTCTAATGGTTCTAACAGTTTCAACACAACGAAGGTTAATAGGGCTGCTGTAAATAAGGAAACGCGACACCAAATACTCGGTGAGAAAATATCGATTACGTCAGAATTGGTAACGCACAAGAGCCAAATATGGTTTATACTGCCACATAAGGAAGGTTATGCACCGACTTTGGCTAATCCGTTTTTTATATTAAACCCCCGGTTGACCAAAAATTAAATAGTGGTCCATCAATTTTTTACTTTTACAACGCAATTGTCAACATATTTTAATTTTAAAAATTGCCTACAATAGCGACGTGTCACATTTTAACAAATCTGAAATTAGTTTTTTAATATCACCGCTTCTCGTTGTCTGAGGTGAATTCTAAAACATCAAAACTTGCTAAACTTTATATTTTATACTAGGTGGGGCGCCCCTTCGGGGCGCTCGGACATGTATTTTTAAAAGTGTGTAGGGTTGTGATGTAGAAAACGCTATGTCGGGAAAGTTGAAGGAAACATCCTGCAGTTACTGTGCTAAATGTTGAAAAGATATATTTTTTGTTATATTTTTAATAGTTAAAGTAAA
>JAKUBJ010000133.1:0-17420 GCA_030566855.1 Tortispora sangerardonensis | reverse complement strand
TCACATATTTCCACACCAGTTTCAGTGGTGGATAGTGCAAATATTAAGTTTTAGCTCATCCAATTTTGAATTTCAGTTAAGCCAAAAAGGTGTTGCGGTTACAACTGTATTCTAAAAAATTAGAGTTATCTCGGTACTTGAGTTCTACCTTCCGCCCTGGTTATATCATAGCAGATCGTCTAGAAACAAAAATCTAAACTACTATAGCTCTGGAGAAAGCATTGGGTGCAAACAAGTCGGTTCTTAGGGAAAGTTCTCTTCAACAAATATGAAACCTATGCGCATATTTTTGCAATACCAATTACGGGATAGGCATACTTAACTTCAATGAACAGATGTTTGTATATGGGATGGCAGTAGTTCTCATTTGAAAACTTGGGTAAAAATCCCATAAATTATCCAATATATAGGATAGACATGTGAATTGCTGTTGTTTTCGCAGCCGAAACAGGCAAGCACTACTAACCAAGTTCGTTAAGTATAAGATAAATGAACGAATTAACATACATAATTTAGGTTTGTCATATGGATAGTAATTATATTATGGATTGCAATTGTTTAATGCCTGTCCGTTTGAGATCATGTTCAATTTTCCACAGTGTGATATTAACTCTAGCTTAACAGTTATGAGATAAAGTACTACACAAATGCATGCTATTCCCATAACCGTTAGTTATTCAAAAGTCCCTCAAAACTGACTTGCGGAGTTAACATAAAGATATGACTGAAATTGTATCTCCTTTTGTATCATTTATATTTCCATGTGATAGAATAGAAACTTCATAGAAAGGAAATAAGAAGCTTACCCATGATCTATAAGCTGCTATTAGCCAAAGCTACCGTATCCCTCCTGTCTCAGTCTGGCCTTGTGCTGCTTATAGAAAGATAACCACAAAGATTGCTTCATCTCACCTCGAGTATTCTCTTACTAAGCGCATGAATGATATCTTCGTTTATCAGGAGCCATGCTTCGTGTCATATGAAAATTCGATCCCTGTAGATCACTGTCCTTATACGGAAGTTAGATTGTTGTTTATTTGATTATCCCGAGGCTCAGTATCGGAACCCCTAATTTTCTATTGGATTATTGATTAATAAGGTTTTATTTCAGTTCTCAGTTTCCACCAACAAAGGCAAATTTCACATCTTAAAAGTAAGTCGGCTGAAACGAATGCCGGCTACGCCCATCGTCTCTGATGGATTACATAGCGTATAATTAGTCTTTCTATAACCAGCTTCATGCATATAAAAAGGTTCTGCTATTTCTGATATTCTTTGAAAATTGTTTTACAAATTATTCCCTCCAAACTCTAGTACGAGCCAAGCGGGACACTTAAGTTCTTTTTTAAATAGCAAGTAGGAAATTAGTACACATTTGATCAGAATATTGCAAAATGTTTAGGGTCGCTACACTTGCTTTTGCTGCTTGCGGTGCAACTGCTATTGGATACCTAGCTGGACTCAGCTCAAGTCTTAATAAAAAGAAGAAAGAATCGAATGCATCTCATGAGAAGTATGTAGATGCACTACCCGATAGCCTCGTGAACATTCAAGAATACCTTACAAATCACCCAACTGTCTCTGCGTTAAAAGAAGATTCTTCATATGAAATGTCTGTACCTCATCATGCAATTCCAGAAAATGTTCGCCCTCATATATTAACAGCATCAACACTTATTGGCCCTGGAAAAATCTCTTTACCTCCAACTGTTTTCGCTTCCGAGAAAACACTCAATGCAGTTTATCATCTAGGTGAAGACTTATGTGGTCATCCTGGAATCGTTCATGGTGGTTTACTTGCAACCATAATAGATGAAGGATTAGCTCGATGTGCTTTCCAAGCATTGCCCAATAATATTGGTGTAACTGCGAATCTAAATATCAATTACAAAGCTCCTACTCCTGCTGGCTCTTATGTTATGCTGAGTGCTAAAGTTGATAGAATCGAAGGACGTAAATGCTTTGTGGTTGGTACTTTGTCCACATTGCCTACTGAAGAGGACAAAGGAACTGTTTTGGTTGAAGCTGAAGCTTTAATAGTCCAGCCTAAATGGGCCAGCGCAATCCCCAAGGTTATTAGCAAATAGATTTGATCCTATATTACAATCAGAAGTCATCTCCATCGAACTTGACTTCTTCAACAAGCTTTGCTTTTTTTCATAAAACTGCCCATTTATATTTATAGATTCTAATAGTGGGAGTTTAAGTTTACCTATTTGTTGTAAAATATAGCAATGGCATGTATACCATGGTATAATATTATGTCTAATTCTTCTATATAGTTTTGAATTTTATGTAGATAATATATACTGCATTATTAATCTGAAAGATAATCTGCATACTCTGAAGCATCGGCGAATATAGGCAAGTCTTTGATCTTTCTGCGCTTTGTACTCCTTTCATTCTGCATCTCATTTTCACTTTCCAATTCATCTTCAAATGCAAAATCTTCAGTATTCATCTCTTCATCATCTTCTGAGTCTTCTACATCAGATTGCGTAGTAGCATATTCCATTGCTTTTTCTTCAGACTTGTCATCATCTTCTTCGTCTTTCATTAATTCCTTCATGGCACGGAGTTCTGAATCGCTTTCTGAATCGCTTTGATAATCGTCAATTTCATCAACATCCGTATCACTGTCTAAATCTAAGTCAGAATCAGAATCAGCATAATCTGACTCTTCAGCCTTACCCGAAACAATCTTAGAATAGACTTCATTTTCTTCTTTATCATCAACGCTTCCCTTCTTCTTCTTTTCAGTTGTAGGCTTCTTGTTCTTGTTCCTAATAAAGTATTGTGCAAAAAACTCTTCATCTGCGGCAACTTTGCCACCAGCCGCTACAATTTGATTTATTGGTCTGCTACTTGCGCGGTTGTCTTTAATACCAACAATTAAATCATTACTACCTCCACCAGACAAAGGTTGCATCACACTATGTCCTCTAACAACATTCTTGCTTTTAGCTGTCTTGTATACAAACCGATCCAAAAAATGGCCAAGTGTGTGTAACTCTAAATCTGGTTTTCCGATTTCACTTGATCCCTTCTCATAAGAAAAGAAGTTATCGCCGTATAACGTAATAGTAGGATGGAAATGGTTCAAGAGTGGTATAACTTCCCAAAGAGCAGTATATTCGGCATTGACATATCGAGGATCGCGTTTCAACCCATTGTAAATATACCTATTGTTCACGCCTTTCTCAACTGTTTTAGATTCATTTTTGTCTCCGCAATCTTCAGGTACATCCCTGTATATCTCATCGTCATCTTCGGGCACACTATTTCCTTCGCTAATTAATGCATTCAAACTTGGAATAGCAGTCTTTAAACCGCTAAGCAAATAGAGTACTCCCGTGGCTGCCCCAATATTGAGCATGTTACAACAAACTTGAACTAAACGTTTTACAAATGCTCTTATGCGAGGAGCATTTGCATCTGATCGTAAGGCTTTAAAAAGCAAATTAAAAAATTGACTCTGCTTAGAGGATGCCATTAATCTTGAATCAAATAGAGTTTCATACAAGGCACGATAAATTCGATCTGAAAGTGTCTTTTTGGAATTTGAAACCTGATATATCAAGGTATAGGCTTGCACAGTTGTAGCAAAGTTTCCACTACGTGCAATTCTGTAAAGAGAGTCGATATGAGACTCAAACTTCTGATCTGAAAGCTTACAAAAAGGAAAGGCGCGATTAAGACCGGTTAAAATTGCCCCTAAGAGTCTACTGTTAGCTTCCTCACTAACTTGTTCTGGGTCCTTTTTTACAACTTCTGGCTTGTTATTTGACTTCCATCTTCCTTTTTTCCTGGCCGCTTTCTCAATAATTCCAGGGTCATGCTTAGTTGCATCAGACTTAATCATCATTTCAAACAATGTAAAATAAGCCTCAACCAGTTGGTTTGCTACTCCAAAATTCTCCTTCGTGATAATTGTCTG
Organism: Tortispora sangerardonensis; assembly: GCA_030566855.1. Taxonomy (NCBI): domain Eukaryota; kingdom Fungi; phylum Ascomycota; class Trigonopsidomycetes; order Trigonopsidales; family Trigonopsidaceae; genus Tortispora; species Tortispora sangerardonensis. The sequence goes on along the minus strand of JAKUBJ010000133.1, from coordinate 13,483 downwards.
ATTTAAAGTGATCATTGCATAGTATTTAGCGTGATAATTAGACCCAGGGGAAAAAATTAAATCTGTAATGGCTTTGATAATAATAGAGGTCATGGATGGATGCACCTGTTCAATGTCAAGAATAAGCAAAGATGTTTTTGAGCATATAGGCTTGCTAAGATCACCCAGTTTGTTGACTGCAAGTCGCAAAAGATTTGCTTCTTGCTCGGGTTTGGCTCTAAGCATATCCACTGCATGCCCGAGTGCTTGTGATCTGATGAACTCAACAGAATCATTCAAACATTCTTCAAAAATTTGAACAAGTTCATAAACAGTAACTTTCATGAAATCTTCAAAAGCCCAAAGAGCTAAAACTTTATCAGGTGTTTCCTTCGAGAGAGGTCTGTTTTTAAAAGCAACTAGTTTGCGGTCTGGTAGAACATTATTATTAATGAACAAATCTTTAAGAGCTGATATTCCTTGAATAGCGGTAGAGCGAGACTTTTTTTTTGTAAGAGAAATCAATGCCTTCATCGCATCTTCCGCGTGGATAGGCGATTCTTGAATTACAAGGGTCAATGCACTGACTTTATCGCTCAAAGTTCCACTTGTCATCACTTGTTGCAAGAATTTAGCGTTGCTTCCCATGGTTCCATATTTAGCTTTATAAAGAGCTGCATCAGCAGTTAATAGTCTACGACCTTTCTCAAGCAATTTCTGTTTTTCATATTCGGCAAGAGAGTTCTTGATAGCCGGTTGGGGTTCAAGTAAAGAGAACCAGTCAGTTTGAGGGTGTACGAGTAAGTCTGCGTATAGTTCAGAAGATGTGCTTATATTGCTCAAGTTATCAACGCTTTTAGGTGCTTTAAATTTCTCATTGGACTTGGCGGTTTCCATGTTCAAAATTTGGTCGTCTTCTGAACCATCAGAAACGTCAGAGTTAGACTCTGATGGATCACTTGAGCCCTCTGAAACTCGTGAAACACCAACATAATAGTCATTTTTTTCATCTGAGGAATCAGAAGATTCCAAATCTTGATTATTGTCCTCATCTTCTTTGGAGTTAGTCGTAGTAAGGCCGATAGAATTCATAAACGTGTTCAAATCCGATTTTGAAAGTTTGCTGGATTTAGATGCTGAGGTTGTTTCCAATTCATCGTCACTTTGTACGTTAATAATCATATCAAGATCATCTTCGTCCCCACTGAATTGGGCAATCTCATTCCGAATCACTTCGAGATCATTCAAATCTCCATTACTTTTAGATTTCATTACTGTAAGAAATCCAAATAGTATCAAATATATCAAGTCCTTAAGAGCCTTATGATGTCAAAAACAAAAACCAGTATTCCTACGCGAAAAATCTAGCAAGAATGTTTTAGGAGAAAGTTTATAATGAATATCGATTAAGATTTCTTGAATAGAGAATTTATTCTTTATGGGACTTTTTTTTTACTTTTTCAAAACTGTATCCTATACGAACTATAGGATAGCGAAATATTTTCTTTCTTCCTATAAAATCTAAAGTTTAAATTCAATTTACTTATTTACCCGGACTATAAGTAGAACATATTGGTATATTTAATCTGTTAATGGCATGATTGGATTATCGAAGAGCACTTGATAGAAATAAGTTACATTAACCGTTATTTTTAGTCCCCAGTTAATTTATAAGATATCCTATCCGGTTATACCGGTTATATTTTATAAATTTATAGGATAGGCAAAGTTGTTAAAGCTTCCCTGCTAGCACCTTACGGTTACACCCTTGTAATAGTGTAAAGCGTTCTGCCTATCCCTTATTTTCATTCATTCATTTCATTTCTCCAATATATAGGAGACAAATTTCTCACCCTTTCGCTTTTTATACTGGGAAATATCTTCAGTTAGTTGAACAAAATTGACGATATTCTCTTAATATATAACTTTTTAAGTATATTTTACTAGAATATTTTATATTTTTATTTTTGTCTTTCCGTTTTTCTTTATCTGGGCTTCTATAAATCTTGTACTTAAACATATGGCTATTCTTTCTAATCCTTATCTCAACGAGATTTGCTCCAATATAAGAGCCAGGCCAGTTCCTTGGGATGGTTACATTCGTACAGATCTTTTATCAGAAGATCAAGCAAAATTGATAAAGCAGATTGATAAATCTGGTGATTCTCAAAGGAAGGCACTGGTTTCCGATAGTCCAAGTGCCTACGCCGAAGGTGTCTTATTTCTTTTATCTAAGTCTAGTAGACCTGATATTCTTCAGTTTGCTTGTGTATTGCTAACTGATTTGATTGAACTTTCTCCTGAATTCACGTCCGAGTTGTATACTTATACTGGAAAAGGTGTACTTTATGATGGTATCCTATCTCTATTGGATCATTCTGATGAGCATGTCTGGCTTACGTGCTCAATGGCTCTCACTGCTTTATTAAAAAACGATCCTTCTCCACCAGAGTCTGCGATTAAGGCTTTTATTGCATTTAATGTTACTCAATCTAAATCTACGGATTCTAATTTGAAAGATTTATCGGCCCAAATTTATTGTGAAGTATTGCAATCAGTCCAGATTCGCGAGATTTTCTGGGACACACACACTGAGACCATTCCACCTCTTATCAAATTTCTTACTTCCACCAGCTCAACTCGCAATATTCAATTGACTTACTACACACTGGTTATATTTTGGGTTCTTACTTTTTCACCAAAGGCCGCTAGCGAACTAAATGAACTTTATGATATCATTCCTGTTATCCTTGATATTTTGAAGTCTGCTATAAAGGAGAAAATTGCTCGTGTTGCTGTTGCTACCTTAGTAAATTTGATTACTCTTGCACCTGAGAAGAATCAATCTATTATCTTGCTTCATCACGGCCTTGCTCTTCTCAGAACTCTTGATAATCGAAAATGGTCTGATCCTGAACTTCAAGAAGATTTTGAGACACTAGTAGCCCACCTAGAGCTAACTGAAGGGGAGCTCTCTTCATTTGACGAATACAGAGTGGAGGTTGAAAGTGGTCATCTAAAATGGAGTCCTTGTCATAGGAGTATTGACTTTTGGAAATCAAATGCGTACAAGTTCAAAGAACATAATTCTAAGTATCTGAATCTTCTTATTAATATAATTGAAACTTCTACTGATAATACAACCTTGGCTGTTGCTTGTAGCGATTTTGGTTACCTGGTTGAACAACTTCCCGATATCTTGAGAGTCATAAATCGTCAGAATGTCAAACCGAGAATTATGGAACTTATGACACATCAGGATCCTGAATTGAGATATCAAGCACTCAAAGCTACTCAGAACTTAATGCAATACTCTTTGAAAGCATAGTTTTCAAATTGGGAATTAAAGGTCAATGACTAGCTGTAATTTGGGGCTTTTATACTGACACTTTTTACTTCAGTTTTTTTTCCTTCGTTGAGCTCCATTTTGTTTATTCTTTTTCGCGCGATCAAGATTCTCTATAGATTCTACGTATTTTTTACTAGTAAAATTATTAAACTGAGTAACATAAATTCAAGAAATATTATAAAGATGAGTTCCAATAAAGATGTCATGTCAATTGAGCAATTAACCTCAGATCAAGCTCCCAGATTTATCAGCGTCATATTCGTCTTGTGAATGGGGTATAAAAATGGCTGATTGTGATTCATGTTGTGTAGCTTTGCTCCAGTCAATCGGACCATTCAAAATTCCACTCGAAGAATTAGGCATTTTCTGTGGTGTACTAATATTTTTATAAGTCGATGTAGAACCTACAGGAGCAGCCGAACCCGTGACTGTTTGCAAAGATTTCTTTGGTTTCAACGGTACAAACCCACTTGAGATATTGTCACGAGCAGCTGAACCGTTCATAGATGTAAATCCCGCTGATCGGACGGTTGGAGATAAAGGTCGCATAGATGATACTAAACTCAATGATGCTGCCGAATGGGGACTTGGATGCTTTATATTAGAAGCCTGCAGGTTAAATTGAGACCCGGGTGCTGAATTTGATTCTTGCGCAAATGATAGTGGTCTCGTGGTTGTTGCAGACAGCTTCATTCCAGTTAGTTTAGCTGATTTAGGTCGAAATGTTAAATTTTCCTGAATCACTGCCTGATTACTAAGCTCGGAACTCCTTGAAAAGCTCAAGCTGTTTACTGAGAGCTCATTTTTAGCATCTTCAATCTTCAAGCCATGGAGGTTCTTCTTTCCGGATACTAATTCTTCAAAATTTGTTGTGGGTTCGGTGTCAGCCAAACTTATAGCAACTGGTGGCAGCGTTTCATCGCTAGGGGTGTTAACGTTCACTGCTTTAAGCTGTTCCTGGAGGACGTGCTCCGTAGTTTCTCTAACGACGCTTGCAAATATATTGAACTCTGTCGAATTAAATGATGTTTCGACCATAAACAACAACATTGTAGGCAAAACTTCAGTTGCCATAACATTCCAATCTACAATGGCTCTCATTGCCTCAAAAAGTCCCAATAATGCTATCATAACAGACGAGTCTCTGGTTTTAAGATTTTTCACTAAAGGTATAACAGTCTGAGCGACTGTGTGTCTGTCTAAGCCACCAGATATCAAGCTTTCTATCGCTTTTAGTGATGCAATCTTAACAGCTAGACTTGAAGTTTTAGTAAATACAGATGAAACAGCTGGAAATACGGTGTTCTTTAAGTCAAGGAATTCTAAGGACGGCAGGATTTTAGGCACAGTAAGCATCGACGCTTCAATAATCTCAGACGCGGCCGAATCTGGAGTTTCTAAAATAACAGGCAAGACGAACTTTGCAAAATCCTTCTTGCTAATCTGTTGCTGTAGTATTTCTATATGCGCAAAAATCTCCTGTCGAGCAAAGTTGCTAATCTCCTTCCGCTTAATGATCGGAAATATGCTTTCAGAAAAAGTGAGCTGGCTCATATTTTGTCCGATTTCAAGAATGGGAGACATTAATAAGCCGTCCAACTCAGGATCTTTCCCGTATTCATCTAAGAACACTGGGAGTACTTTTCTTTGCAACACCAAATTAGAGAATTGAGGCATTACTGAGGGGAATCCTTGGAAAAATGCTTTTCTTTCTGCTGCAGTTTTGGCAGGTAGGTCATCTAAGAACTTTAAAGTCGAAATAATAACATTATCAAAATACTTTGACTCAAGAAATTCCTTCGCCGTTAGGCGTTGAGATGAAGACTTTGCTAACAGCTTTATTAAATCATTTGTCAAACTATCTGGCATAGACGAAATTGAAGGTATGTGCAATGCTGTGGAAGATCGAGATAACAGAGAGGTATACTCATCAATGTTGTGATGGCAGTCTATTGGAGAGATACCATTGTATATAGCTACAATCAAACAGCCAAAAGAAAACATATCAGTATTAAATTCAATCTTGTGGTTCAGAACAAGCTCTGGGGCAGAAAAGTTAAGGTCAATTTGCAAAGTGGAAGGAATATAAAAGCTGTAAGGTTCAACATAGTAAGAGTTAACACTGAGATCTTGAGCAAATCCTAAAGATGTAAGTTTCCAATCACCTTTAGTATTGATAGCAATTGACTGCGGTCGTATGTTTAAATGAGTTTTCTTTGCAGTTTCGTGAAGGAATTCTAATCCTTTAGTTACCATTAACAATCCCTTCTGAATTTCAATATCGTCAACATCTATAGTATTACTCTTCGTTGCTGTTCTAATCCTTTTTGTTTCTATTAATGTAGAAAGAGATGACTTGACCTTTTCAGTGACAAACGTCAAAGTTCCAGAACGAGATTCTTCTAAAGGCTCGATAATTTCCAAGAAAGATGGATGTCGAAGTTTCGTTAATAGCGAGACTTCATTTTTTAGTCTTTTAACTATGACATCTAGCATTTTACGCTCTTGTGATGATTTCAGTTCCAAGCTTTTCTTTTCAAAGACGAATACGGATACCTGTGCATGATCGAACTTAGATCTTGTCTTTCCATCGTAGACAGTCCAAGGGCCAGAAACAAATGACGGTTTACTAGCAACAGAATACTTAGACGATATTCCAGAGCCAGATATAAGTCCAAACATTATCTATAAATAAAGGTGTGATCTAACTGTTATGTGTTCTTTAAACAGTTTGTAACGTAATGGCCCTACTTCAATTGCACCAGTATATCAAGCTTATGCCAATTCTTCAAACACAGCTTATTGCACTGCCTTCCCAATAATTAAATATACTTATTCGTATAAGTACATATATAAAAATCTTCTATGTTTCCAAGAGTGCGGTATTCTATTTAATACGATGTGTTTCTCTTTGTTGAATCCAAGAAAGATTTGTATAGGGGTATACTAGTTCAAGCTAAGATTTCTCGAGTACGAGATTTCTTAGAAATCGATAGCGTTCATATAAATACCCTTATCCAAAAATTAGATTGCTATGAGTATCCGTAACTTATCACATAGCATGGTTGAGATATCCTCTACCTTCATCTTACTGATCTTAAAATATTTTGCCAAACATTAGATGTTAAGACCTTTTATAATTTAACCAAAGACAAACTATATAAAGTTAACGATCATTTATAAGATAAAAAAATTCTGACATAACTTACCATTTTGTGCTTTGCCTTATATTTATAAGCTTGAAGGTTTATAGGATAGTTCTGTCTATAATCATTGCTGCAAAGCTATAAAAGTTTGAAAAATAGAACGAATCACAAGCTTCTTTCTGATCGATCCAGTTTGTATATTTAATTTTTGAATTTGTACCAGTTGCTTATTTTATGTTTCTTCTTTTTTAATGCGCAGTTCGATGAAATCAGGTCTATTAGACACTTTGAGGCTTTCGAGGATATTCTTACCTAAATCAAAACCAGTAAAGTTACAATCTACCCCAGATTTATCTGCACATGAGCTATTAGTTTCTCAAGGTTATATAAGACAGGCTTCTTCGGGAATTTATACCTTTTTGCCACTGGGTTTACGTGTAGTCAACAACATAGAATTTATCATTCGGTCAGAATTGAACCAAATTGGGGCTTCAGAGATTGCTCTTCCTAGTTTAAGCGACTCAACCTTATGGAAACAAACAGGTCGATGGAGTGGTACAGAAATATTTAAATTAAAAGATCGTCATAAAAGAGAATTTTGCCTAGTCCCAACAGACGAAGAGGATGTTACTGCGTTGGTAAAATCTGCTGTCGCAAGCTGGAGAGATCTTCCGGTGTTGATCTATCAAATAACTAGGAAATATAGAGATGAGTATAGGCCAAGGGGTGGCTTATTACGGTGCAAAGAATTTTTAATGAAGGACTTATATTCGTTCGATAAAACTAGAAGTGATGCTATTAATACATATAATTCTGTGCAATCTGCGTATCGGAACATCTTCGAACGATTAGGTGTGCCATACGTAGTTGCTGATGCTGATTCCGGCGAAATAGGGGGTACTTTGTCTCATGAGTTTCATTATCTTCATAATTCCGGAGAAGATTCCATTTTGCATTGCTCAAACTGCCCTTACACATCGAATGTTGAATGTGCAGAATCTGCTCCTTCTTCAATTAATCCGACACGGACAGTAGAAGCGAAACAAGATTTTTTCTTAACAGATGATAGTGAGACTTTAGTCGTTGCCTATTACCATCCTGAGCGTTTAATTAACCCACTTAGAGTCAAACAAGAGCTTCCTGAAGTCGATCTATCCATCAAAGATCCTGTATCTGTATTTCTTGAAAAATCAAATAATCCGTTGACAAACAGGTTAATTCGTTTAATGGATACACATATAACTAAAGGAATTACACTTCCGGATATGCCAGTTACTATGCACAAAACCAGCACCGTTACTTTCGAAGATCTCCCTCTGACTCTCGCGCAGTCCGGTGATGCTTGCCCTAAATGTACAGATGGTAAATTGCAACTTTCCAAAGCGATCGAGGTTGGCCACACATTCTATTTGGGTACCAGATATTCGAGACCTCTGGATGCGAAATACGCATCGCCACTAAAAAGTAAAAACAATACCTCTGTACAATCTGAGGAATTGATAGAGATGGGATGTTATGGCATAGGTGTTTCACGCCTTTTAGCTGCTATTGCACAATGCACCATGGATGCTAAAGGTTTAAATTGGCCACCTTCTATAGCACCATTTCAGACAGTTATCATATTCCAACCTGAGTATGAGGAGCAAGCTTTAAATGCTCAGCGGAATCTTCTAAGCGCTGGCATACGAGCAGTTTTAGATGATCGCGAAGAAAGATTGGGATGGAAACTAAAAGACTATGAATTATCAGGTATGCCGTCTGCGTTAATACTGGGTCGGGAATTTGGTATAACGAATAATGTAGATATTGAACACAGAGGGAAAGGAATTCTGATTAAAAGCGAGTTTACAAGCATTGTTGAGTCTGTAAAGTCATTATTAAGCAGCCCGGCGAACTAATTCTTCATAAATGCACCATGCTATCCCACTGGACAGTGCCTTTTTGGCCAATCTCATTCCTAATCCATCGAAAAAAGACCTTATCCCCTCGTTCCGTAGCATGTCAACAGCAGCATTAAGAAAATTGGAATATTTTCCAGGTTGTAATTGGATTCTTGTTTTAACACTGTCAAAAGGATTCGTTAATCCTGTGGCACATGCACTTGCCAGAGCTCCTGCAGCGTAATTTACAGCCAAAGAACTTTTTACGGGAAGTAGTGAAGTGCTCAAATTGGAGTCTCCCGATATGCTTTCCACCGATTTTTTCGCACCGCCAAATAATAGGGATGGGATTCCAGCTTTTAATTTTTCATAGAACATTACGTATAGCCCAGCATACGGAGCATCTCTGATTGTGGTAACGCCATAACCCTTATAAAACCCTCTGATACCATTTTTGAACCAAATATGATAGACGCATTCGGTAATTGACTTGTAAGAATAAATAGACGATTCAAACCGAACCTTTACTATGGTTATGGGCATTGTTAAAAATCCAGCAATGGATCTGGCTAATGCGCCAGCTACAAGGTTTGCTCTATTTGAAAGTTGTGGTAAGACGGAAGATATTTGTGCGTCATTGATTCTATGCTTGACCGGAACTACTGTAGCAGTTCCAATCATAGGTGCCATAAACATTCGCTCACGGATCCCACTTAGCAAAGAGAAGTACAGTCCTGCGCCAAGAGAGGCACGGACAGTGGAAGGCAACGTACCTCTCCATAGAGCTCTGACAGAGTCGATATCTTTCAATTCTAACAGTAGAGATGAATCTTTAGACTGTTGAAGTCTTGTTTTAAGTAAATCTAAAGGCTGTAGAGTAATTGCAGTTGTGAGGCCAGAAGCAAACCCAGCAAGCATATGCGATCGAGATGAAGGTCGGGTCATGCCTCCGCTCTTCGGGGCAGGACAGGCTAAAAGGGTATTGTCACGATCGATCATTTTCACCAGACATCTGCACCTAGTGATATATCAAAAACCACAGTAGCTCAAACAAAAGTACTCTAATATGAGTAGCAATCAAAACGCTTAGGCAAAATAAGTAATTATATACCTTCGTAAACCAACTTGTTCATCTAAGAAAAAATACGAGTTCAAGTAAGTAAATATCCTCTTCCAATAACAAAAGAAAGTTGAAAAACAACGTCTCTTAAGTAGAAATATATAATTGAACAAAGAAAGACCTATGGTGTAATATGAATTCAGATAAACTTAGGGAAACAGAAAGCGACTTCAAATCTAAGGATTGGGTTTTATTTTTAAAGTATGGGGTGTATAGGACAAACTTTTGTGCTAGTAGAATCACTTTTGGGGAGAGGGGAATATGGACAACCGAAAAGCGAATAAATAATCGTAGATCCCAGGTAGTGCACATGGCCAGTTTATAACTGGCCATGTGCACTAGATCCCAGGCATATGCGACTGTAGTAACTGTTCACCTACTGAAAAAAAAGTTGGAAAACATGGCCCATTGAAATTCTTGAACATTGAAATTATTAAGACAAAATATCTAGGATAATCGTTGCCTTGCTAGAATTTGAAAAAAATTAGTAATAGGATAGATGGTAAAATAAATGTCCTCAGTCATGTGATATATTCTTTCAGATTCCAGATAGGACGTGGATAAAGCGGAAGGTACACCTGTAAAGTTCGTAGAGACCTTAATAGCATTAAACTTGGCTTTAAACTACAAAATATACAAATCTCTATAAAGTGTTAGCTTCTCAGCTTCTTTACTACTGAGATATCTACAAAAAGGTGTAAACGACATAATTGCATTATATTTGCGATATGAAGAGTGTGGCATCATCAACCCAACAGGATCATTGGGGGAAAGTAAAACGTAACAAACCGTAGAAGAGAGGGAAGATACTTGACTTTCATTCATCATTCAGAAAGTGCAAACTTTTTTTATTCTAATTAGAAACCTATCTAACGTGTGTCAACAACTAATGGTAACTAACTTCAGACAATATAAAATTTTCCAAACCTATCTTTACTCTTCAATAACAATATTAGTACGCTCAGAAACATAGATACCATCAAGGAACTTACGGATATCCTTGTTACGGACACGGCAAATTTGCTGAATATCAGCAGCTGATTGAGAAACATCTTCAAGAGAGTTGCCTGAAAGGACAAGCTCATCTTTTTGGGTAGTGGAAACCTCAACCTTGACACCATCACGGATTGGAACACGGAGGATGACTTTTTGACCCAAAAAGTTACGAATCTCAACAGTCTTTCCACCATCAACAACGTTAACATTGATGGGAAAATGGGCATATACGTATCTCATCTTGTAAAGATATCCCTTGGTGACACCAGTGATAAGGTTGTCAATAAGGGATTTAACTGTCCGTAAAGCTGCAACATGTCGGCGATCACCATGATGAACAGTAATACGGATAGAGGACTCGTTGATTTTGTAGAAAGCAACGTTGATGTGTCCAAGGTTCTTGGTGAGTGTTCCTCGAGGTCCAGTAACAGTGACGTTCCTAGCCTTGATGGAAACAGTTACACCCTCGGGAATAGCAAGAATTTGGTCAGCTTGAATATATTTCATTTCTGGTTATGTTTGTGAGTGTGTTATAAGGAGACACCAATAATTATAAAAACTGCGTGGTATGGTTCACTCTTGAATCAGAAGTCTTGAATTCTTTCTAACAGGGTGTTGCGTTCCACATCGAATGGCAGTCACGTTTAATAGTAGAAAGGGCTACTAGCACACTTTGAATCATAGGGTTTTTGATAAGTTTACGATTTTTAGAATTCCGAAAATCATACCTGGTCATAATTTACCTATGATTTAGTTGCCTTGGAAACTTATTTGAGCCAATAACATACTTGTTATTCCTTTTCTTGATTCCATTCACTGTAGAATTTCGAAAGTGAAGCAGAAAGCATTCAGTAATTTAGCGGACAAACCAGTCGTTTTCTTCATTTCAGCATAAAGGTTAATATAATTTGCCCGGTTCTACGTAAGGTAAAATTGTTAATAGGGAATTTTTATTTATCTGGGTGATTATAGAAACAAACATAATGCAGCGGATTTTCCAAACGAGGCTTTTAAACAATGCTCTGAAAGGTAACAACTTGCTACTTAAAAACTCTTCAAAGTCCCATGCAATTTCTAATAAATCTGCTGCTGGAATTTTGAGATTTATTTCTCATGCTACATCACCTCCAAAAGGAAGCGCATCGCCTGGGTTTCAGAAGTATAACGCAGTTAAAGAACTCGACCTCCGCAAGAAATTAGATAACTTCCCCAAGGGAATTGACGTATTTTATGATTCTAAAGGTAATCTTCGTGATCTGAATGACTCTGAACTGAAAGAAGCTGCTGTGCTTGCACTACTTTCGCGTGAGTCACGGATTACAATATGGGATTTTCTGAAATTAACAAACGACCAGCGTGAGATTTTCTTCAAAAACACTCAAGATTTACAGCAATTTTATAATTCTGGCAGAGATATATTGGACAAAGTTCCTTCTGTTGATTCGAATACTGGAACAGTTACATGGCGTTTTGTTAGAGAAGGTGATAAGGAATCTTGGGAAACTCTATGGTATTATGGTTATATCCCAGTTGTCGTACTTATGATTTTAATGTATCTGTTTAAGGATGATGTATCTGTTGGACAATGGGCAGTTGATGAATTGAGACTTCGTGCTGCTGAGAATCCTGAGAGTGATGATGAAACTTTGGCTAAAATGACGGAAGCTGAACGCAAACGCCGTGATGCACTTGTAGTAGAAAGAATTTTGAGCGGAGATTACGACAAATTGACTGGACAGAAGTATTAGATATATGACTAATTGGAACAGCTGATGTATGGCTTGTTTCACCTATGCTTTATATGGCTGAAGATCTGTCTCTCCTTCTTATTGATATCAACACCTAAGGCATTTGCCTGTAAACTACCCTAATCCGAAATCCTCATACAAAGTTTACAGATATTTTTGTTCCTATTCGAAAGTTTAGTATGGCTAAGATTAGAATTTTTGGATTACTGGCGAACAAGTAGATTTATTGGGCCAATGCCTTAATCGACACCTCATATAAATATTAGACACTGAATTTTTATAACATACAGATATTTTTAATTTTAGTATATATCACCCCGTATGCTGTAACAGTATTCAGCTTACATGCAGAAAAGAGTGCTTGCTACCTGCATGGTATATACTCCATAGGTGATTTAGGGCGCTCGTTGGTTACTCGTGGTTAACTTGAAATTGCTACGGAACTGTCGTGTCACGCACAAGTTTGACACATTGGAATTCGTAGAGTCATACTCAGCTTTACATGAACAAGCTAAACTCCGGACGTCGGTACGAAATATAGATTCTTAGGCGAATCGAGGTACGAATTTGTAAAGAGTATGATATTGTATTTAAAAATGCATAATTTATCGTATAAGCGAAAATATTTTTGATAATTTGATTAAATTAATTTAGCTTATCATCAAATCATAATCTTATGAAACTGAGTATTCCATAAAATAAGACTAATTTTTATGTTGAGAAATCGCCATGATAATTATTAAATAAATTTAAGGTTACTGGCATCATTTAGTATACGCTAACCGATAGTTCTATTTTCTGGATGTGAGCATCGGTTAGTGAAGAAGGCAATGAGCTCTCAATATAATTAGGCATCACTGTACCTGACATCTATCGCATATGAAATACTGAATAGTCTTATCCTGGGTAAGAGATAAATAAAAAAAGTAGGCACTACATCGTGCACCAATAAAAACATACAGCACATATAAGTTATACCTTTATTTCAGAGCGGCTGTCAGTCATTGTATCCATAAAAGAATGGAATATCACACTTAATAATCCGATAGAAACTGGTGCGGGTAGCGTGAGTTTCTCGTTTTTCTTCATTAAAATACGTTAGTATATAGTTTTAGGTCATATATCTCCCGTATCCTACATCCTATATCCCATAGTAGAGCATGGCGGGAAATGGGATCCCGTCGGGGTCGTGAAAAAAACGTCCATTTTGGGACTCAACTGCTTTTATTAAATAACAGTTTGTAAACCGCTTATTGATCATATAT
>JAKUBJ010000132.1:0-18523 GCA_030566855.1 Tortispora sangerardonensis | reverse complement strand
CAAATGAAAAAGCGTGAAACTATATCCCTAACCCTTCTCAAAAACAGTTGAGTCCCAAAATGGACGTTTTTTTCACGACCCCGACGGGATCCCATTTCCCGCCATGCTCTAAGCGAAGACGCATGAAATACGGTACACAGCGTGATTTCTGTAATGGAAATAAGAGAATCCGAATAACAATCATTTGATATCAATAGCCGATATCTTAAGATTCTAATAAGTTAAGGAAATGAATAGAAGAATGTAAAGTGGAATTTACAACAACGAACAGTGACAGGACTATTAGCGCAACCGACAGGTGAATATACAGTTATTAAACATTACTAAATAGAATAGAATTAAAGGCAGCTATTTGTTAAGATTTTTAGGAAGTGAACAGCCAAGGAATAATAAAAGTTCTAGAAGTATGTCAGAAATAGGAAAGATGTAAAAGGCAGCGTTCTTTAAAACGATACAACCCAAATCTAATTGTATAAGATTAACGCACACGCACACGCGTGCGTGTGTGTGAGTGTGTGTTTAAAGAAGATTCATAATCTTAAAATATCTGCCTTATTCGCATGATTATTATAAGATAATGAATCAATAACCAATTTCACACGTGTAGGAGGCATTCTTTAACAAACATAACTAGGAGTTCATTATGTTTAAGTTTTAGATTCAAAAAAGAGGCTTAAAAGAAGTAAATACAAAAAACAAAACTGGTTATAACAATGATTTATGGGATATAACGAAACCGAGAGTTGTTTTATAAGAGAATAAGTATAGTTAGGCCTATGCTTAGTATGCGATAAGTATAACAACCGAGGGATCTTAAATAAGTAACAATAAGTAAGGAACAACAATCAACAGTTATAGAATATCTATACCCCTAACAGAAACATTTGAAGTTAAGGAAAGGCAGGTTAACCGGTGTAGTATAATTAGGTAAGTAAGGAAACAGTTTGGCCGGTAGAGAATAGATGAAGCGCCTGTGGGTGGAATGCTGTTTGAGCGTTCTTAACATGTGAGCTGAATAATGATTGATTCTTCTTGGCATGGATCAGATAGACTTTTCTATTTATGAATACCATATTTCAAGATTAAGTTAAAGTTATTCGACAATCAGGTACGCGAAATGTCATATGTAATGGTAAAAAAGTTTAAATTATTAGAGTTTTAAAGTTTTAGAGTTAAGTTAACCGTTATAGGTACAACTGTAAGATCTTATATATAACCGTTATGTTTATCTTATCTGTGTTGTAATTAACATAATTAATGTACTTTGTGCACTGTATACCGATGTGTACTTTGTGTATCTTATCTATGCTGTGTAATTATCTACTGTAGACACATTAGATCACTATGTTGTGCCTCTTATATCTGGAGTGTTGGATACGTATGTTGTAGACACAACATACATACACACATACGCAATAGTTTAGTTATTAACTAAATTCAATTCATAATAATCAATTATCGGTGTTCATGATCCAATTGAACTAAAAGAAATTACCTTTAATAGCATCTCTGAGGCGCAGTTGGCTCACGTTTCAGGACCTGTTTTAAACACCCAATCTCACCCCTTGATAATTATTGATATCACAATTAACTAATCAGTATGATCATATTAAGGCCTTTGGATTTAAATGTATTAATATTTGAAATACACAGCCTTTTTGTTTAGCAGTTCCGTCACTACCGTAATTTGAAATACTACGGAGGAATGGTAAAGGATAGCTGATAGATGATATCTTGGTATTTGGCTTAAGTCAGGCACCAATGACTGATTAGATTTCTTACTGGATATTTGAATGATTAGACAATTACTAACTTGGGGTAAAGAGCTTTTATGTTTACTTGATTATTAGCCCAATTTACAGTAATAGAACCTTCAAATATTAAGTAGCTTATAAGATCTATATCTGCTTTATGGAAGGTCTAGAATAGTGCACTAAGGATTTATTAGTTTAGTTGAATTGCAACGATTTTTGATTTTTAACTATTTAATGTATGATTGGATATTATAATTAAAGAATGGGTTACTTGGCTTGAAATGGTGTGCGAGGAAAGTTGAATTCTAAGAGACTTGTATGCTTGTATACTTGGGTACGAAGTAGGCAAGTACTTGCGTGATATGCGTTAGAGCATTAGATGCATTGGATGCATTAGACATTGATAACAGCTTATATGTATACTCGTATACATGTACATGAAGACAACCCCACACTTACTTTGCAGAGTTCCTATACTTCGTATATGAAGTAGGAAGTGTATACACAATAGCCCTATTCATACCAATAAATAAACGATTTAATATATTCAACTGTTTTCATATTTGGTTTGCCTAGACACACTATAAACAAACTGTAAAGATGGCTAAGTTACTATCTTAGTACTTTCTTACATCAATATAAGCTAAACTAACCACTATAAATTAGTTATCAGATATTAATCGGATTTCGGATAAGCTGGCAGAACAATCTCTGTGTCTATTGTTCGTTCGGAGTTTCTGAAAGTGACATGAATTACCATTATCTAGAATTCCATTGAACAATTGATTTTGACGTTTACGTCACCTTTCACAGATAACTATTAACACTTGTTTATACTTGTTACTGATAAATTTCCGCCTTTATGTATCTTTAAGTATACGTCTTTACTTAATTGCCCGTTTTATTGAATTATGTCTTATATTAGTTTGTTTATTCTATACTTTGTATTTTCTACCGAGTAACGGGTTAGTTATTATTTTACAAATTCATCTTTATGATACCCTTTTTCGATTATGGATTGCACATTTCGACTCCGATAATATGTCAGTCAACGTCAATCAACTTGGCGCCAAGTTACTGACGTTACTTCCTATGTATAGTTTCAGGTACTTGATAAAAACGTCGCCTGTCAATTGTCGCAATCTTGGCAAAATATACTTGCTTTAAGCCTCATATCATTCCTTCTAAAAAAAAATAATCTAGCTTCATACGGCTCTTCTTCTTTCCAAATAAAAACACCGATATACTTATTTCCTTTATTTATTATTTCTTTCATAATTAGCTATTTCTTGTTGAATATATCCCCTTTAAATGAGACTTTTGAATATTTTTTCTTTGTATACATTCATTTTTTTGATCTTAAATGATTTACATTTGGTTTCATTTCAATTTATGATTCCTTCTTAAGAAGTCTCGACTTAGTCGTAAGCGAAGTATTTCATTACAGCCACTTCATAAAATTTCTTACTTTTATTCCTATGATTCGTTGCTACTGGAAATAATAGTTCCGTTATGGGTGATCTTTTTTTCTATTTATAGTACTTTTATATATGTCATACAAGGAAAGAGGTCTGTATATTTGAATACAGTTATAACTACTTTTATGAATCTCTTATTCAATAGAAGTGTTTCTTGATTTTATTGGGTACTCCTTGTTTAATTGATGAGGTCATGATATTCTATTGAATTTATTATTAAATCATGACATCTTGACTTATTCCCGATCTACGAAATAGTTCATTTACTTTCATATTGGTGTTATTTCGAATCATAAGATAATTCAAAATAATGGCTTATTCTTATATTAAGTCATCTATGCACATGAGATATTTACAACAACTCATATAAAGATAAGTAACTTATAGAGAGAAGAGCGAAGAATAACGTAACAGTTAGTTAGAAAGATTTCAAGACCTGTCAAATGCCGTTAAAAGGAGATTCAATAGGTGAAAGTTGCAGCTTAAACTGTCATTCTTAAGTTGAGGATGAATTGTAAGAACAGTAAGATCTATAGGATATTATCAGTAAGAGCTTAAGAAAAGTGACTTATAAGAGCTTAAGAAAATTAATATATAAGAGCTTTAAAGAAAAGCTCTTTAGTTCTTTCATGTAGACGATATAACTTCTTACAGCTTGATATTTGATATTTACAACCCTTTTAGGAGTTTTTTTATGTACCAAAGACAGTAACTATCCCGACAAATAAATGTATTCATAGGAGCTTACTGCTTTCTTTAATATTGTGTAATACATGTTAATTGTTATCTGTTAATTCTAGAATAGAAACATTTTAGGAGCTAGATGAAAATAAGAAAAAGATTACGTCAAATCTTGAAATAGTACAAGAGTGAATAAATATAATCAGGGATAATTGACTTGACAGCAGTTGGCAGTTTTATCTATTGTATATTAACTACTATAAGAGGTAATTTATGTAAATGAATGAATTATTAGGAGCTTAGAATTGAATCCCGTGTATTGTGATTACATAACTGAATATCAAAGGGATGATGTATGTGATTGCATTGAGTTACGCCAGAGTTTGTCGAAAGATATCCCGGACGTGCGGTGAAGTTAGTTAGTGTAGACACACATTGTGCAGTTGAGTTTATGAACAGTTCAAGGTGTGTCTATATCGCGTGGCACATATAGGCGGGTTCCTGACAGTTGAGAAAGTATGTAAATATACAAGTTTAACAGATAGTTATACACCGATATAGATGAACAAGAAACTTGAAAGGAGTAAGAAAAGAACAAGAAAGGAGGAAGCTAGAAACAAGCAAGAAGCAAGAAAGGAAATAATATAGATTAGCGCTGAAGATATCTTCACGTGTATAGCGTGTAAAGCATGGAACAGAGCGCTACATGAATATGGGCGTCAAGATGAGAACATGCAGATATTTGGGCGCCATCATCTGCCCCAGAAGGATTTAGAAGAGCTCGTTATGGCCTGTGACTACGTTAACATGTGCAGTACATCTCCCAATATGCTGCTTTTCATGTATAAGATATATATAAATTATCTCATACAATTGATATGTCATCAGCGGCGATTCTTACATGCCCGCTATAGATTATACACCCCGAACCTTTACAGCTCGTTTAAAGAATGGCTAACACCATACAGTTACGAAGTTAATTCAAATTAAAGAAAGATTAAGAGGCTAGAATATATCAAATCTTGTTTGGCAAGCAGTAGGGTTGACTGTATAGCTAAAAATAAAGTTATTTTTATAATTTACAAAAGAATATTAAAATAAACCGTTACTTTTTGTACCTTTTTACACATACTAACTTTAACTCATAAAAACTTACTTGTATATTTCATTCTTTTTCATTGTTTTAAAATTAAGTCAATCCGATATATCGCCTAATCGCAATTCTTCGAATCATCAATTTAACTCTTTAAAACCAGTTCCATCTGTTTCGTTCTACTTTTATTAACTCTATATTTTACCTTTTTTGGTCATAATCTCTCTCAATTAACTTTCATATCGCTATTTTATTTCTTTAATTCTAATAAAGTCTTTTTTAAACAACTATTTAACTTTCCTTAGCATTTTGACCGCCTTACTAGCTGCGAAAATCTTAACCGTAATCTATCTCATTTAACGCTAACTAAATTGAAAAACTTATTATGTCTATCCTATTAACCACATACATCATCAATTTTAAACCTTGCTTGTTTCTCTTGTCATTTTTATTTATATATATACGTACTTGTGATCTTCCTCTCTTTTCTCTTTTTCTTCTTCTTCTTCTTCTTCTATCATTTCTTTTGTGTCATTTTTTTTACCTCTAAAGTCATTCCCTAATTTTCTAATTCAATCGATCGATTTCTAATTCTTCTTTTTTTTTTATATTTTAATATTCTAATTAGGAATATTGTGTTTTCAATCGATTACTTGAATTACCTCTTCTTCTTGTTTTTTGGTCATATTTGGTCATTTCTGTTGTCCCCCTTTTTTGCCATATTTTTTAAGAATCGTTAACCTTTTTGCAAGTTCAACCTTTGCTTCTATCAATTCTTCATTTTTCTTTTTAATCACGTGAATTATTGAGTGTTTTTCTTTTTTTATATTTCTTTATTATTTTGAATCATTTTATTTCCTTATTTTTGTTATTCTTTTTTTATATTTCTTTATTATTTTGAATCATTTTATTTCCTTATTTTTGTTATTCTTTTGTTGTTGAAATTAGACGGCATTTTATTTTTGATCGCTTCATTACTTTCTTGGGATCGATTTTGTCTTTTTAGCCGCACATTTTCTATTTCACATTTTTTGTTTTTCTGTTAACAAGAAATTTACAAAGGTTCACACAAATTTACTCATTTACAGTCAAATTTACTCATTTGCTGTTATTTTTGTATATTAACATATTTGACTTAGTTATCATTCATACTTTTACTCAGTTGCGTTATCATCCACACTTTACTCAGTTGCGTCTTTTATATTAACTTACTTTGTTAGATTTACAATATGTCAGTCATGTGTCAAGAATTACCTTCACTTCACGAAGTTTTCCCCGATCTTGATAATTTAAAACAATGTAAACCTAATGAGAGATCTTCTACAGTTAATGGATCATCAAATAATACAAATCAACAAACATCAGCACCAAGAAATAATTCAATGTCTGCACCATCAGCTTCAGATGATGCATTATCTCAAAGACATTCATTAGCATCAAATAGTTCAAGAAGGTCATCATCTAATGCATCTCAACATCCTTCTCCTACATCACAAACAAGTAATAATTCAGAGAAAAGATTATCTAATGCTTCAAAGAGAAGTTCAATTTCAAGTACTAGGAAATCACCTATGTCACATCCGAAATCTCCGGTACAACATATCACAAATTCTAGTCCAAATCAATTGCCTCCTTTGAATGCTAAACATATACCTTCACCTACAATTGTTCAATCAAATGTACCTACATTAGTTACAACAGGAACACCTCCTAATGCACAAGTTCAGATAATTCAACATAATGCACAATTTATTCATCATGGTCAACGTCCTTTACCTGAATTTGCTCATCATCAACATCATTATACTATTCAGTATACGGATGGAAATATTTCACCTAATTCTGTGCCTACACATACAATAATTACAGGACAGCATAATGCATCACCTGTACCTAATAATTCTCATCCTATTCCTCCTAATGCAATTATTCAGCATCAACCTATACCTGGAGCACCACCAGGTACATATGGAGTTAGTCAACCAGTACTTATTCAAAGTGCTCCAATCGAAGTTAGTGGACATCATCCACCACCTGGGTATATTGCATATGCTACACCTAATGGAGTTGTTTTAGTTCCACCACCACCACCAGGGCATCATCATAATGGAGGACCACTTCCTATTGCTATTGAACATCATCAAATGGCACATATTCCTCAGCATCCAGGTGCCATTGCGCATATCAATCCTGATGGTAGTATTACACCAGCAGCATATGTTAGATCATCAATTGGAGAAGAAGTTTCATCTAATCGTATAGCTAGTAGTTCTTCTTCTGGGAAGAAGAAACGTCGTGGTAATTTACCTCGCACAGTTACTAATACACTTAGAGATTGGCTTACAGCGCATTATCATCATCCATATCCTACAGAATCTGAGAAGATTATGCTTATGAAATCTACAGGACTTTCTATGTCACAAATTTCTAACTGGTTTATAAATGCTAGACGTAGAAGGTTACATGGATATGTGCCACCTTCGAGTAAGAATGAGGTTAAGGAGGAGAATAAGGAGGTTAAAGAGGCCAGTGTAGAAGATACGCCAAAGGAAGAGGATAATGAATAGGAATGTAGACATGCTATATAATACATATATTGTGAGTACATAGAGTACACCGACGTAGGCGGTGTACGTAGACAAACTACTATCGAGTACATACAGTACACCGACTACGTCGGTGTACGTATACAAACTTCATCGAGAATCCAAGTAGTAATACTGCCGGTAATGGTAGACAGTAGTGATAGGTAAGTACACCGACATAGGTCGGCAAAGAGTAGACAGTGAGAGCAGAGGCACCGACATACGTCAGTGTATATACATTAGTGAGAGCAGAGGCACACCGACTTACGTCGGCGTACCGTTCTAGTTGTGCTACTAAAACCTAGCTCTCTTATAACTCCTATTAGCACTCTCAACATCATTACCACCAACAACCATCTCTTGTTCTGGTTGTACAGGTTCTGACTTTTTACCATAACCACCTCTACCAGGATCATAATCCATTCTAAATTCATCCCTTACTTGACCACCATGTTCACCTCTACCATATTGTCTACCTTCAATAAATCCAGGATCTAAATCAGTTCTTACTATACGTTCATCTAATTTTGTACCTGAAATATACCTTAGACATTTTAAGGCATCTTCAGAATTTTCATATTCAACAAAGCAAAACCCACAAGGTGTCTTTTCGTACCTGTCAAGTCCCATAATGATTCTTTTAATTTTGCCTACAGTTGAGAATAATTCTGATATTTGTTCTTCACTTGTGTAGAAGGAAAGGTTACCTACGTATAAAGTTTTTGAGCCTCTAACAATATCGTGAGCATTTTCACCACGTCTTCTACTTTTTGTTATTAGGTACATACTTGGACCGTCAGTTCTTTTAACTGAGTGATCCATTGTGTGTTTGTGTGTAAGTATCGAAGGGTGTGAATAAGTGTGTAGGTGTGTAAGTGAAGATGGGTGCGTATGTGTGCGTGTAAGAATCGATTGGTGTGCGTGTAAGTTACCCTACACCTATCCTTCTAGACAAATTTAACAAGTCAATTCATCATATACTCTCTCTTCCTTCACCAAAACAATGAAAGATATAACGATTAATGGGTTAAAGAATTATACAATCAAAGATAATGTACTTTATAGAAATAAAGAGATTCTTACACTACCATTTGTACCAAGTTTTGCTAAATACAATGAACCTTATTTAGCTGTTCATAATAATACAAATCTTGCAATTGTTGTTATTTTGAAAGGTTATATACTTGGAAGATCAAGGATTATAAATATTCTATTACCTTTTGAAATTTCATCAATTACACAAGTTGAATGGCATCTGATATCGGCATTACCTACATTAACAATTCTTTTTGATAATCATATATTTGGTCTATTACCTGTATCTGAGAGTTCAATAAGACCAACAGAGATTACATCACTTGTTTCTGTAAGAGGCAAAAATGGATTATGTAATGGTTTTAATTCTTTTAATTCTTCTTTATTAATTGGTTCATTTACATTTTCACATTCTGGTTTTTCTATTTATATGATTGATTCATTTGGTGATCTTTATTGTTTTGGTGTTTATACTCCTAATGAGATATCTCCTAATAGATTGTTTGTATCATATGGGTTTGATTATATGAATGACTTATTGGATTCGTTAGAGAAGTCGACAGAGTTTAAAAACTCAGACAACTCTAATAAGTCAATCGAATCTTATACAAAAAACGCTTTATGGCTTGCATCTCTTTCAACTGCTATATCACAATCAAAATCAGGTATTTGTAGATACTCTTCAAAAATAACACCCTCTCTTAAAGGTCCTTTTGCTATTACAAATTATCAAGATGATTTATACCTATACGACATGAAATCAATTTATACTTTATACCCTGAAGATTCATCAAATTCTTACATATTACCTTTATTATTAATACAATATGATCAAGGTATTGCTATTATTCATGATACTGATCCTTTCATATCAACAATGTCTGCACATAAAATAGATCATTATGAATATAGTGTTAATCTTACAAAATTTATTGATATTAGGGATTTACAAGATCTTTATTTTTCAGAAAGTTCTTATTTATTTTATGGTACAACATCATCAAAATTATTTGCAATTGATTGTAGAGATTGGTTGTCAGATCATGCTGCAGTACCAAGTATTACAAAGTATGACATATCATTATATGAAGGTTTAATTATATTACCTGATAATTCTGATGGATGTGATATTATTTATTCTATGAATCCTTCAAAGGCAATTGTTAAATATGATTGGGATTTAAAGAAGTTTAGTGATTCTTTTAGTTATTTGGATATGACTATTGATTCAACTACACCTATTGATTCAGCGACAGCTGGGTCAACCAAGACTGAACAAGCGAAGACTGATACCAAACAAGACACTCTCGATTCAACTATTGGTGAATCAACCATTGATACCTTCTACAAAGTTTCATTCACATCTCCCTTTAATGAAACTGAAAAATATCAACATTTACTTTCAAATATTAACATCAGTCATCTATTACATCTTATTCAATCATCTATCCACAATCTACCTAAAGATAGACAACAAATCTTCTATACAAAACCTTTACAAATTTCAGAATTCTCACATGGTTTAATGACTGCAATTCTTAATCATATATCAAATAATTATTTGAATCAACTTACTGAAATATCACTTTTAACAAGAGATAGAATTGCATTACAATTACTTGAAATGGCTGAACAATCTGCAAAATATTCTCATATTAAATATTTGAATCAAAACCTTAATTATGAGACAAATAAACAAAGATTTGAAAGTTTATTAGAAAGACAAAAATCAATTCAATTAAGATTATCAAATTTATTTGAAAATACAAAGAAGATCGAACAAATGAAAACTCAAATTGTTGGTTTACCATCAACTGATATTACATTTTTTAAAGAAGTTGAACGTACAAGAATTAAAGTTCAATCTTTGAATAAAAAGGTTAATGATTTAAAGGTTTCTATGAATCATTTGAATTCAATAAAGAATAATATGGTTAAACAAGAGAAGAATTCGATTAAGGGACTTAATCCAGATACAGCGAAGAAGCTTGAGATGAATTTGAAGATAACTGATGAGACTGTTAATTCTTTAAAGCTTAGTATGGAAGGTATTCAAAGGTGTATATAATTACACCAATTGGTGTACATTTGTTACATCATTATTTATTCTGATGCACTGTTATGCGTGTGTGTGTGCGTTACCCCAGATTTTGAATCATACAAAACTCTATTTAAAATAAAGTTTTTCGAACTTTTACCCGACACCCGATCAACCAATCAATATCCTATTAAAAAGAGAAAAAAATATTCACTTTTCACTCTTGTTGATCTCTCTTTTCACTAACACATACAAAAAAATGAAGTCTTGGAGATCATTTAACAAATCCAATTTCTTACAAAATAGCACTCGTGCTTATTCAAAAAATGCAAAATTGAACCCAGTTTCTTCACAAGTAACTGAAAACAAATCACAAGGTGCTGGTCAAGCTATGCTTTATGCAACTGGTTTTACTGAAGATGATATGTCAAAACCTCAAGTTGGTGTAGCTTCTGTTTGGTTTTCTGGTAACCCTTGTAATATGCATTTACTTGATCTTAATTTCGATGTAAGTAAAGGTGTTGAAAGTGCGGGTTTAAAAGCAATGCAATTTAATACAATTGGTGTATCTGATGCTATTTCAATGGGTACTTCAGGTATGAGATTTTCTTTACAAAGTAGAGATTTAATTGCTGATTCAATAGAAACTCTTATGTGTGGTCAACATTATGATGCAAATATTTCAATTCCTGGTTGTGATAAGAATATGCCTGGTACTTTAATAGCTATGGGTCGTTTTAATCGTCCAAGTATAATGTTATATGGTGGTACAATTAAACCAGGTCATACTACTTGTGCTGGTGCTTCTGGTTTACCTTCTGGTCAAGAAATTGATGTAGTATCTGCTTTCCAAGCTTATGGACAATATATTGCTGGTTCCATCGATGATAAAGAACGTTTTGATGTTATACGTCATGCTTGTCCTGGTCCTGGTGCTTGTGGTGGTATGTATACTGCTAATACAATGGCATCAGTTGCTGAAACTTTAGGTATGTCTTTACCTGGATCATCATCATTCCCTGCAGAATCAGAAGAAAAGAGAAAAGAATGTAGAGAAGCAGGTGAAGCTATTAAGAACTTACTTGAATTAGATATTAGACCAAAAGATATTATGACAAGGACAGCATTTGAAAATGCAATGAAATATGTTATGATTACAGGTGGTTCTACAAATGCTGTATTACATTTAATTGCAATTGCTGATTCTGTTGGTATTAAACTTACAGTTGATGATTGGCAAGCAGTTTCTGATAAAACACCTATGCTTGCAGACTTTAAACCTTCTGGTAAATACGTTATGGCAGATCTTCTTAAGTATGGTGGTACACCTGCAGTACATAAATTCTTAATTAAGGAAGGTATTATTGATGGAAGTACATTAACTGTTACAGGTAAGACATTAAAGGAGAATGTGGAAAGTGCACCTAATCTTTTTGAAACGGATCAACCAATTGTACAACCTTTAAGTGCACCAATTAAAGCAACAGGACATATTCAAATTCTTTATGGATCATTAGCACCTGGTGGATCAGTTGGAAAGATTACTGGAAAGGAAGGATTAAAGTTTCAAGGAAAGGCAAAAGTTTATGATGGAGAAGATGATTTTATTCATGCACTAGAACGTCAAGAGATAAAGAAAGGAGAAAAGACAGTTGTTGTTATTAGATATGAAGGACCTCGTGGAGGGCCAGGTATGTTAGAGATGCTTAAGCCATCAGCGGCTATTATGGGAGCAGGACTTGGTAAGGATGTTGCATTGTTAACAGATGGTAGATTTTCTGGAGGATCACATGGATTTTTAATTGGACATATTGTTCCTGAAGCACAAAATGGAGGACCAATTGGATTAGTTGAGAATGGAGATGAGATTATTATTGATGCAGAGAATCGTCGTATTGATTTATTAGTTAGTGAAGAGGAGATGGGTAAGAGAAGGGAGAAATTTGTGCCTAGAGAGTTACGAGTGTCAAAGGGTACATTGTATAAGTATACTAAGTTAGTTGCAGATGCTTCTAGGGGATGTGTTACTGATTCGGATTAGGTTGTTTAGCTTGTTGAGCTTGTTGCGTAAGCAACAAGGTGAACCAGTGACAAATAACACAAAAGCAATGAATAAGTGACAAGTTAACACATAGACAATGAGCGAAGAAGCATACTAGCATAATGTCTGGAATTACACTATTGCTGGCGCAACAGTGTTAGTGCAACATTGTCAGTCTGTTATAACTTGAATCTTTACTCCATTAGACTGAGATTGAGATGACATACCCAAGAACCCTGGCAATGAAAAATACACACCCCCTAAACCAAGTGCAGTATTCCAATGATCAGCAAATGATATTAAAGCTGTTGAAAGGACATTCAATTCAGATATATATTCATCATTATAATGTATATCAAAACCATCCTTTGAATAACTTGTTACAGTTGCTATATGGATTTTCGTAGAATCAGAGATTCTAATTAATTTTAGATCCTTTGACCATTCATAAAGGGAATCATCAACGATGAATTGACGACAAATACCATTATTATTATAATGAGGTTCTACATAGAAAGTGAATATATGATCTCTATGATCCAAAGATTTGCTTGGTCTTATGTAAGTGTTTACATGAGAATTAAAGCCAGCAGAGACTTTTGCTACGAGTCTATTGATTGAAATAGATTTCTTTGATTCGATACCTGTCATTGTTGATAAGGTAGTCTTTTGAAAGATTTTATAGCGAGATTTGAATATCTTACTACGTCTAATTACGTAAGCGACATTATCGTTATTTTCAGAGGTGTTTAAAGCTTCAAATGCTTGGATATTTATTGGTTCAGAAAAGCGAGGTTTGATACTTTTGAAACTGTTAACAGTGTTAACAGTGTTTCCTTTGTTTCGTTTGTTGACGCTCACCTTGCTGTTGACACTATTGACAGTGTCCACTTGGTTCACCTTGCTGTTAACACCAGCTATGGAGTTAGTAGATACATTCCTATGTTTATGAGATACAGTATAAGTAGTTGTTATTATACCTGAACGACGTACAACTAATACAGACCAATTTGATTCATGATTATTTGATAAAGATGATACCGGTAAGTAAGGTTGTGGAGGTAAGAAAGAAGTTGTTTTTAAGTATAATACTTTTAAAGCAGCTAATGGCAGCATAATAGGTGCCAATAGTAGTTCTAAAGACATTGTGGTGAATGGTGGGTGGTTGGTGATGAAAGTATATGCACATGTATCATGTGGATCATAGGTATGTATCACATTCATGTGATACATGAAGTACGCTCACAGTGTATTGGATACATAATATATCTATACTAACGGTTATGGAAATTATACAAAGTATATAATTAATCCATGATAGATAATATTATTGATGTAAATTTTATGACGTAATTATATATCGTTAATACGGATAAGACCGACAAGGCTGTTTACATATTTCCTAAATTAGTAATTTAAGAAGATTAACAGTTTGTAATTCGGGGAGCCCGAAAGTGACAGATGTTAAGATAATTGATTATTGTATATGAATAATGGAAAGATAATGTATAGATATTGGATGATGATTGTATGAAGATTGATTTGCGGGCAAAAGTGATGACGTAGTTGATATGAAGGAATCAACTGATAAGTGATTGATATGAAGATAGATAAGAGATGAAGTAGATAAAGCATGTGAGGTAGAAGAAATGGATGAAGTAGATTAAGTAGATGAGATGGATAAAAGTAGATAATATATAATGGTATGGTGAATAGATGTATAGAGTTAGATGGTGTAGTGATTTGAGTGTATATGATCGTGGAACACATAAGACGTCAAATAATGACACTTATACTGATAAACTGAGCCAATAAAGTGTATAGTATAGGTAAGAAAAGCTCAAGGCAGTAAGTAAGTACCACGAGGTAGTATTATATATACGTCTATGGCTAAGGCTGGTGAAGACGTATGATATTGTATGCCTTAAATAGTGAGAATAAGAGTAAATGTTTAATATGAGTAGAATTGTTATATATATAAAGGATGAAAAATAATGGATATATTTGATTCATACATTTACCCCAGCTTTTATAGGTATTATATTAGGGAGATTTCATATAGGAAGATTAAAGTTTTATAGGTCATATAGATCATCTGATATTGCCGCTTACGTAACGATAAGAGATATACACGTATTACATTACGTTACGAGGATATATCTACGATTACGTACAATTCATAAAGACTACAAAAGGACACCTAACGGTTATACAATACACAAAAGCTTAACATTTACACACAGTGTATTGATGAAAGTATCGATCTATTGATAAGATAACAATTGTCATACTTTGATTGTTTATCTATTACCTATTGTAGTAATAAATAAACACTTTGATTGTCGCTCTAGCCGGTTATTTCGACAAAAAAATTCACAAAATATACAGTAATAGAAATATCTATAGGATATCTAAATTGTATAGAAAATTACGGCCCGGTATCATAAAATTATAAGGTGTGTCAAAGAGTGTGCTATTGGTTAATCAACACAATCTATTTGATTATCTCATCACGCATACGTATACTAACTTTTTACTTATCTTTGAAGGTTAAAATACGTTTTAGGTGATTTTGTTTACTTATCTTACGATAAAAGAGAATTAACAGTACAAGTACAAGTACATAAGTACAAAGTACATAAGAAGAAGTGTATAAAGTGTACAAAGTGTATAAGGGGGGCAAATCGGATTCACCTCGCATAGCCACAGACAGACGCACAGCCTACACACGTACGGTATTCACACGATATACGGTACTTACAGACGCACTGTATACACAGTATACACAGTTTACACAGATATACGGTACTCAAGGTAAACACGGTACTAATAGTAAACATACAATACACATTACACACATACACACAGGCCCGATACTTCATATAAGTTTCAGCCCGTAACCGGTTTTACTACAATTGCCCGAACCGTTTACAAACACTTAATCTATAGGTTGATCATTACTTATTTACTTCTTGTTTACTTACTTCTAACCTATACTCTATTTCTTCCTCTTCTTGTTCTTCTTCTTCTTATACTTCTTCTCTTCATTACTTCTTCCTTATCATCATGTCAAAAAGTTACTCTACTGAAACAGAACCTATACTATCATCAACTCATTTACGTACTCAATCCTACGTAAGTGTGGATAATGATCCCTCTGGTACTTGGAGATTAGAATTAGCTGATCTTCCAAGTGATATAGATTCTGAAGTTGTAGATTTAGATGAAATAACAACTGAAGATTATATTGCTTTTATTATACTTGGTTTAGCTATGCTTTGGCCATTTAATACTTTCCTTTCTGCTTCTGCTTATTTTAATCAAAGGTTTCAAGATGTACCTGCTCTTCTTAATACTTATACTTCTTGTGTTATGAGTATTCTTACTGTAGTACAAACAGTTATGCAATTCGTCTTTTTGAAATTTGCTGATGGTGCTGATTATGGAAAACGTATTAGAATATCAATTTATTTGAATCTAACTGTTTTCACTTTACTTGCAATTTCTGTTGTTGTTTGGCCTATGAGAGATGCACCTGTTCTTTATTTTATATTTTTAATGACTGTTACTCTACTTTCTGCAACAGGTAATTCTTTCGCTCAAAATGGTACAATGGCTTTAGCAACTTTATTTGGGGCTCGTTCTTCTCAAGGAACAATGGTTGGTCAAGGAATTGCTGGTGTTTTACCACCTTTAGTACAAGTAATTCCTTTCTTACGTTTAGGTCTTAGAGCTTTAAATGGTTCAACTGCTAATAGTGATTCAACTGATTCATTACATATAAGTCTTACAGCATCTAATGCAATTTATGTTGTATTTTTTGTTTCTGCTGTAGTTGCAGGTCTTGTTAATTTATTAACTCTTGGAAGATTACTTAAAAGAAAACGTTATATTATCAATTCTGGTAATGATCCAAATGATTCTTATATTGATGTACCTTTAGGTGCAGATACATCATCAGATACAGAATCACAAAAGTTACATCATGTTAATATTCAAGGTGTTGCAAAGAAAATTCCAGTACTAATGATTTGTCTTTTCTTTTGCTTTGTATTAGCACTTCTTTATCCACCAATTGCTGCAAGGACATTAAGTGTAAGTAAACCACCATTTATTCCTGATGTTTTTATACCGTTTGCTATATTTATATGGAATTTTGGTGATTTTCTTGGAAGAGTTGTATGTGCATATGATTGGGTTCCATGTAAGAATGAGATTAATCTTGTTTTATATTCAGGATTACGTCCTTTATTGTTATGCTTTTTGTTAGGATCAAATATTGATGGTAAGGGAGCACGTTGGATAAATAGTGATGGACTTTATATATTGGCACATTTTGTGTATGGACTTACTAATGGGCATATGTCAAGTAGTTGTATAATAGCAGCCACGAAGAAGATATCAGGGCATGAAAGGGAAGTTGCGGGTTCATTAATTGGAGTAGTGATATGTACTGCACTTTCTGTTGGTTCAGTAATGTCACTTGGGCTTAGTTTTATGATTTAGTATAGAGAATAGTAATAGTTAAGAGCACGAAATAGCTAGATCCCCATAACCAGAGCGTAGCTCTGGTTATCAGATACCTACAAGTAGCATAAGTAGTGATACATTATTGTAGTACACTCAGTAGAACTATATAATGGTAGTGGTACACTCAGTACAGCTACGCTGTACCGAGTCTACTGAGTCTACTTAAACTTCTATACTCTCACTACCTCCATACATCCTCTCAACATACTTCTTAGCAAGCTCAACCTGTACATGACTCTTAGGCCATGGATATCCCTGTAACTCATTACTCTGTACAACATGATCAATCACATAAGTAATACCACCAAACAAATTCTCACATTCAATACTTATACTCATATGTCCATTTGACACTGTAATCTCATCACTATATACCGAATCAAGTAATGATACAGTACATATCAATGTCCTAAATGAACCACCTTGTGTTATTGATAATAATGATATACTATATGTATCATATTCAAATGTAGTACCTTCAGCCTTTAAAGTTGATCTATGATATAATTCTGAACCAATATAATTCTGTGAAATATGATTAAATGTCGAATCAAGTTCAACACATGTACCATTAGAGCAAATATAAAGTTTTGAAGGTAAAGTTCTAAATGATAGAATCGATAAAAATTGTGGTTGATCTTTATTTGTTTTTTGTAAACCTTGACGGTAATATTTGCATTCAAAATCACATTTATAAGTTTTTGTAGGTGAAAATCCTTGTAATTTCGTTTGAATTTGACTAGCTAATTTTGTACTTGGTGAATCAAATTGAATTATAGAACTGATACACATATTGTATGTTATGTGAAGTGATATGTGAATGTTACATGAATCTCACGTGAATGGTGTAGATTTATATGGAATTCAACCCTATGTTATCACTATAGGGTAGATCTTCTTAGTTAATTCAATTACACGTATCCCGATAGTTTAGGGTCTAGTTTTAGTGAATATTTTCACTACCACTTTCCTATTTCGGTTGGTTCAGTTCTACATTATAACAGTACATACTGCTGTACCCTAGTTTTTAGTGGGTTGTCGTAACGAAATGTGTGACTTAACTCAATCGACGGGATTTAACATTTTCTCAATCAGAATACTCGTGCAGAATGATCGAACATCTTTTAAATGGCTCTGGATAGAATAAATAGAATATTCCAGAATACATCCGGTATGCCAAACTACTTGATGGCGTAGTTATTAGTAGTATGTTTCTTACTTGTTAGAGTGGCAAAAGTCAATTCTTGAAGAATATAAATAGAGTGGAAATCTTGGTTGCAAGGTTAGA
>JAKUBJ010000131.1:0-19918 GCA_030566855.1 Tortispora sangerardonensis | reverse complement strand
AAACTTCTGTTTGAATTCTTTGGCAGTCTGCTTTGCAATAGCTTCTCCAGTAGAAGGGCCTTCTATACAAAACAAGCTTGCTGGACAGGTAAATCCAGGACTTGAAAGTACGATAGCATACAAAGAAGTGCCATCCAAATCAGACCACCCATCCAAAGACAGAGTAATCGGATAAATATTTTGAAGATATTCCATTAACATATCCCTTTCTGTATAAACAATAGTAAAACAGTATTCATGTAAAATCTGCATATGCCTTCGGTAGTCTGGAGCGGAGGGTGTCATACAAAGTTTCTTCACTGCAGTTGCTGATCGTTTTGGATACGACAGACTAGCGTTGGAAGATATAGCATATATAATAAAGTGCTCTTCTAAAGTCCATTTTTCTTTCATAAGCAAACCCCCACCAAAATATGTGGTCTCAGGCGGGTTTTCGACATCATATAACGCGTCTGCGCGATTAAGCCTTATTACCAATGTCCATTGTTCGTACAAAGATTTGTCAAAATTTTCACAGTCTAATCTAATATGATTATTCATAGTTGAAGCCCTGCCGAAAACATACCAACCGCAATATACGCATCTGGTATTATACGACTTTTCATCACGCTTTTTGCAGCTGCGATAAAAGAAGTTGCATATGATAGGCAATTTGCGAAGTTTTTCATACACCATTTCGTAATTAAAATTGTCAAAATCGAATGGAGTGCCGTATTGACTTACGAGATCAAGCCACTTCTCATCTCCTTGCTGAACTAGCGATTTGCGTCGGAGTTTAGATTTTGCATTTCGCAAAGCTATTGAAGACTCGATTTTGTCTTGTAACGACCTAGAACTTTGGGGAGTAAAACAAGTGGCATCAGCCAAGGGTGAAGATTGCCTCATGATTGGCGATTCTGGAAGGTTTAACAATTCCTCCTCGACTGGCTCACCGTTGCTTGCTATTACAGGAGATTGTGAACCTCTCAAGGGTTGGACATATACAACTGCACCTGTCCTGGCCTTCTTTTTGGAGCTTGTCATGAAGATACGATATTTTGAAAATAATAAAACTTATATGAAGTGCTGTATTATCGAACAAAAGTTCTAGTAAGTGTTACAAATTTGGTGAAGATTTTTATGGTATTGACGCGTCAAGATGTTTTACTAAAAAATGATCCCTGTGGAAAATCAGGTCAATCGTGCAACATGCTGGCCAATAAGAGCAATAGTCAGCTCAGGTTAATATAAGAATAGTGCAATTATAAGAAATATATTAGCAAATACAATGACCATGATCGGCTTCATTTACTGGTATTACACAAATCATTCTTTATAAATTTGACAGGTAGAACTGTTGGAACCTATTCATTAATGGTTGCTATGCAGATGAATATGTGTGTGTAATCGTTCAGCTTGTGAGAAACAAGACTGAAGATAGGTTTCTCGAATAGGAAACTGATGCAGAATGTCTGAAAATCATAAGAATACTCGGCCGTCTTAATTGATGCCGTATGAACTAAGAAGGTAACCTAAGGCAATTGTTGATGCCGTATGATTTTAGTGTATGAGAATCTATGTGCTAGAATATTCTCCAAGGTCTGTTTTTTGTATTATTGTTTTCTTACTTGCATAGAGAGATTGGGCTATCTGAGATTATTATAAATACAGATGGAAAATCCAGGTTTTCCATCAAGGATTGAATGGATGATTTCAATCAGCTACACTATCAAATATTCTATTTAACAGTGTTTTACTCTCTCTTAGCAAGGTTCTTTTCATAATAATATTTTTTGTGATCCTTTACTTAATTATGAACTCTACTTTAAGTCTGTAAACTTCTATACTTGAACCTACTACCAAGCGAGTTTAAGCGCAGGTTCCAACAAGAACGCCTTCCTAAAAAGAAACCCTTGCCAGCTACAAAAATTCTAGCAATGCGAAAATAATTTAGTACAATTCTCTGGTATACAGAGTGTTGTGGCGAGGCGATTTGACCGTTGGGATTTTTCTGAGCGGTTCGCTTAACGTAAATACCTCGGTAAATGAAAACTATAGCTGCTTTAACTGGTTTAAAATTTAATTAAAAAAATTCATTTAGGTTGTATATTAAAGTGACTCTGCGAATAGCGTAAAGATGCTTAGAACGCGGTTCGAAAGGATAAAATAAATCCAATGGAATGTATGGGATATACCCTACGCGTCGCTCAGACTTGCACACCAAGGGATTGTGAAAAAAAAAATATTCACGAAAAAAAAATCGACTTTTCCTAATTCGGACTAACAGTCAATTAGTTAAGCAAAACTTAAATTTGATTGTATGGAGTGCTGCTCCACGGAATTCTAGTAGTCCTCGTTTTGCTATTCATTAAATAAGATAATAGAGAAAGAAGATAGTGCAATAATGCAATTTCACTTTAGTTATGTCGATGAAGCTTTTAATACCACGGTCAAGATACATCCTTGGCTTTGCTTTTCATTAGGCTTATGTAATGGTAATCTGGAATAGTTTGCAGGCGTATGATAAATCAATACAAAAAGCTACTTATCCTATAAAGATTATAAATATGATATTGCAGTTTAGCGATAGATCTTAACATGCAGCCCAAAAAACTGACCTCTTTGGAACATACGGTGCTTATTTATGAACGGAAAACTTAGAACAGCCTGGATAAGGAGCAGGAGACTTTCGAGGATTCTTTTTCTTTGCATCAGGAGATCCACTTGCCAGTCGAAAAGGATCATTCGAATCATTAAGTGAACCTACAGAAGCAAGTTTGATACCTACTTTGTTTTCGCGTGGTGTAAGGCCATGGTTATTCATCCAATCGTCCCCATCCCTGAATTTTGAAAGTACCAAAGCATCATGTTTGGGCTGTTGAATCACTGGACAATCTGCATCCTGTGATGAAGGATCAAAATCCCCAAAAACTTCTAGGCAGAGAGTTTCTAATGAAGAAGGATTGTAAAGATCGATGATTTTTGCTAGCTAAGCAATATTGGCGGTAAAACGTGCTTGTCTCTTTCCCATGGGGTACGAGTAGAGCATGCCACAAAAATGTTAAATTTTCCACTAAATTTCATATCCGGGTAAACCTCTAAAAATTACTGTAATAGGAAATTTTTGAAAACCTTATTTTTATCTTACATTTGTACAAAATAACTTTTCTGAGAATGTAGGATACTTAGTAAAAGGTTATTAATTTCAGAAATATATGCTTCATAAATAGCGTAATTGACTAGCAATGGAGAACTTTTTCTTTATAGGATAGTTAATTTAGACTCATCCATCTTCTGCGCGTGTATAATAGTCCAAAAAAATTGTTTTTTGAATAAGTTGGGCAGTTCTGCTTATTGGTCTTTTTTCTTTTGTTATTCATGACGCAGTACCAATTCAGAAATTCCTATTCCGACGAGTTCTTTGTTCCTGCCACTGGTAGAGTGGATTACAAGACGCGTTGGAATTCTGAAGCGAACGTGACAAGCCATTTCGAAAATACTCATCTTCCGACGCCCGCTCCTTCCTTTGTTGCTTCTTCATCTGTGCATTCTGGTACTCCTTCTTTTATTGCTACTTCATCTGTGCATTCTGGTACTTCTTCTGGTACTCCTTCTTTTATTGCTACTTCATCTGTGCATTCTGATACTTCATCTGGTACTCCTTCTTTTGTTGCTACTTCTTCGGTGTGTTCTGGTACTCCTTCTTTTGCTACTCCTTCTTCTGGTACTCCTTCTTTTGCTACTCCTTCTTCTGGTACTCCTTCTTCTGTACGTTCTGCTACTGTACGTTCTGCTTCTTTATCTTCTGTTCGTAAAAAACATCGCCGTCCACCCAAAACGCTCCGGTCAATTCCTAACGCGCACAAACTTCACACACTAAGCAGACCTACTGTTGAGAACGGGTTTAATTACTCTGATGCTACAATCAAGAAACACTCAACGTGGAACCTTGTTATGTCGAGTATTGGAAACCCCAAGCAAGTGCCTTTAACTAAATTTACTCCTTATTGGATTAAAGACAGGACTTTGAAGCCGATTTGGTACGCGTACTATTGCAGCATTTCTTCATCTCAGCGAGCTATGTGTCCGTTTTGTAAATCGGTCGTGACTGGCAATAAAAAATCATTGCTTAAACATGGAAAGAAATGTAAGAGAATTCCAGACTAGAGACGAGATATCTGGTTGATTTTAGTAACCAAAGGGCCCTCAGCTGCTGCAAAAAAGCTCCTGAAACAGTTCCCTGACACTTTAGAAGGACGAGAAGATATTATGGAAAATTTATACGAAAGTGAATCTGAATCTGAGTATGAAAAATTGGAAGACCTGCAATCTTCGCCTGAAGAAGCGTTTGCGCGTGTTCTGCTACAAGGTGGTACCAGCCCGAATGTTTGCAAAGACAAGTCCTTTAGATTAGCTGTTAACAATCTTATAATGCGTTGCATGTCAAAAAAATCAAAATTTAATGGATCCATCAGTGCTGGTAAAGTCAAGAGAATAATTGACAAAGTTCACAGTGGGTTTGTTGTACCCGAAAGGGTCTTTATAATAGATGCTCTTGCAAAGCACTCTTCTTTTACTCTGACACTTGATGGATGGTCTGATTTTGTACCCGAAAGGGTCTTTATAATAGATGCTCTTGCAAAGCACTCTTCTTTTACTCTGACACTTGATGGATGGTCTGATTCTCGCTTTAGAAATTATTATGCTATAGTTGCTTGCTTTTTTGCTGTTAGTATTCCGCTAGTACTCATGCACGTTACTGGATCAACAACAGCAGAAGCACTGCAATATATGGTGTCAAACCAGCTGCTTACATTACTTGGCAATGCCAGACCCATTGCAATTGTGACAGATAATGCTGCCAACATGAAGAAATTTAAAACCCTGTTTCCATCCAAGGTCGGGAGGCCGAAAATGCGCACGAATGGATGTTTTCTTTACATATTAAATTTAGTTCTTAAGACTATTCAAAAACATGTGCATAATTTTGACGAAGCAGTTAAAAAATGTATTACTATAGCAAGCGCACTTAGTGGTTTTAAGAAGGGGTTATCAGCGCTAGAAGATATAAAGAAGACAGGTGTTGATATATCTGCTCATAAAATTAAAGGTTATACGCCAACAAGATGGACCTCCGTAGTTGACTTATGTTCTTCTATTTATGATCATAAAAGATCATTATTGGCGTTGGCTGAGCACAGTCACAATGCAAAAGACGCTTTAGAAAAAGACATTGCTGATTTGATCACTCCGGAATTATTTGAAGATATCCGACTTTTATTAAAGGTATTTACTCCTGTAACAAGTCAAATTAGACGTTTAGAATCAGAATGTGTAACAATGGATGAACCATTAGTTGTGATTTTGCGCATTCTGTACATGTGGTTTCGTATGAGGCTACCGAGTTGTATTACTAAAGCTTCTTCAAAAATATTAACTTTCTATGCTACGTTTTACTGCTCAGATGATTGGATACTAGGATTATCTTTTAATCTATACTTTGTTGACGTCCTTGGAGGAAGTGGCCCATCTTGTACTGAGCCTTTACTTAAGAAAATGGATGGGTTTATTGACGCAGTAGCGGATGAGCCCGAATTTATCAAAGCTGGTGTCAGTAAATCTGAGGCCGTGTGTAAGTATGAGGAATATCTTAACAGTAAGCCCGATTTCGTCCATCTCACAGTTTCACCTCTTAAGAGCCATGTTAGCTGGGCCTATGTAAAGGCTCTGAATTACTGGAATGATCGAAGCCAAAGGTATGAAAATTTAGGATTTGATGTTTTACATTATCTTGCCACCAAACTTTTGCAAATCTCACCAACTTCGATTTCTGTCGAACGATTTTTTTCGTGTGCCGGTGATATCGACACTGTCAAAAGATCTGGTCTAGCACCTACAACACTTGCCACAAGGCTAGAAGAAAAGACTCATAATAAACTGCTTGCCAAGTTTAACAATATAGGAGAGTCGGCCAAAGACATTCGCGCCATTCCATCATCCATGATATACGACGTACTGGCTGCTGACAGCAAACAAAGGTTGGGGAAAATTCCTAGTTTAAGCAAATTTTTTGAAAGCATTGGAGATGCAGAGCGAGAAAATACAAATGACTTACTGAAACCTCCTCCATTTCCTTTAAAAGGTGTGTTGCCGGTTGGCTCGACCGAAACTGATAGTGAAAACGAAGATCCCTTTAGAAGGGCTGAAAAGGCCGAGCAACCGCAAACTGGAAATGAAATCAATTCTGATATTGAGTCATATGAGAGACTGATTGAGAGAATCCAGGAAGCAAGTGCTGGTGAAGGTAACTGGAGTTTTTTAGACCCACATGCAGATTCCGAAGAATCTACTGATGAGGATCCGGTACTTGTAACTAAGAGAGCAGCTTTAATTAGTTTCTTGAAAGCTAACATAACCTATGAGACCGTTACTGACAGTGCAGATCCAGGGATGACAGAGGGTACTTTAGCTTACTTCAGGGACATATTCAGGGAGATATCATCGTTTCTTAATGTGCAAAATATTCAACGATTAGCTACGGTCTGCGATACCATTTTTACGCCTGATACTAAAGGCCCAATATGGTCTAAGTCATATTCTATATAGGATGCAATTCTAGATAACCATGGCAATATGCCTGACTTGCAAATACAGTTGTTCAAAACTTGATCATATACAACTGCAGGTGGGATAGATGGATGATGATGATTTCACATTTTACTGTTTTGGGTTTTCATTATCTCCAGGTAGGTCATTTTTGTACTTGAGTAAGCGGCAAAACGCAGCTATTGTACATTGCATCTGAATAGTATTCTTTACAAGTTCCACAGCTCTAGTAGATAGCATGAGATGCAATGTAGATAAAGGTAAGTACACAATATATGGCATATTTGCTGTGTAATTAAGTTATCTAACGGTTGCTATAGGATTTTAGATTCACAAGCTCTCCATAATTTGGCTAATAATTTATAACTTACATAGGTTACATCACATCATTTTGTACAAATGTAAGATAAAAATAAGGTTTTCAAAAATTTCCTATTACAGTAATCTTTTAGAGGTTTACCCGGATATGAAATTTAGGGGAAAATTTAACATTTTTGTGGCATGCTCTAGGGTACGAGTAATATTCCGAAGCATCTTCCAGAAGAGGGCATTTGAGCTGTTCTACTATTTCAGCAAGCTCCTTTGCTGATTCCTCTCCTTCTTCCGTGTCGATAATCTTTGTCATTCCTTGTCGGGGTTCTGATTCGTCTTCTACTTGATTGTCAATCCCTGGTTTGTCGGTAGAAGACAGGATAGTTTCCTCATCTTCTTGGGCCAATAACAAATCTTCGTCAGATACAGTCATAATGTTGCACTTTATCTCATTAACACTATCTCCTTCTTCAATACATTCTGATTTAGATGAAGTGGGGGTAGCTGAACGAGAAGAAATAGATACGGGTGTGGCTGATATTAAATCGTTAGCTTCTTCCGATTCAGCCATGAGATGCTTTTGAACTTTGTGTCCAAGAACCTTGTTAGCATCATCACCACATAACCCTTTCAAAATTAAATCCAAATTTTGGGGAATAACTTTCCAGTACTCGAGATTTATATTCTTCTGTATCTTTGCTCTCATCTTTAAGTGCTCGTGCGCATGAAGTCTGTTGGCCAAAGTCTTGGCTGAAAGCGTAGATCTAAGCGGTTGCTTTATACGACCAACGAGAGAAAACAATCGCTCAACAGCAACAGATGTTGGAGAAAGCAAAACCGATTTTACAGCCAGACCGCATAATATCCTGTTTGAGCCCTTAGAACTGAAAAAGGAGGTCCAATAGTAATAAGAGTCAAGTCCACAAAGCATTTTACTGCTTGTAACTTCTACTTCGTTAAACCTGTCAGCATTATAAAAATATCTGGAGTATATGTTTTCAGCGTGATGCATTCTATCTTTGGAATAATTCATTTGCCTCGCTTGGCCTCTCAAGCGATATTGAAGATCTGCCAAGTTTGCTGCATCGTAGTAGCCAAAAACAGCTGACCAGCTAGGATTAAAAGACAAAGCTAGAAGCCATTCATCGGACTTATATTTTTTAACATACTTGAACAATATATGGGATACTTATACAGCGTCCAATGATAGGGTCAGAGACAGGCGACAAACTCCACGCATGTACAATCTTAAACACGGTTATTAATGGGTAATCCAATGTAGCACAACTATATTCGAGTATTTTTATACAAGCACAAATAGGCTCGTATACTGCCAATAACAACTCGACGTTCATAAACAACTCGTCAGTCACCAATGATGCTGTATTGTCCGAAAACTTGCAAGACAAAGTAGGACTGTCCCGCATGTGAATTAAACCAGCCTTGTTTGCCCTTATTGATCCACACGTCTCGACAACAGATGTCCACCTGGTATCCGCGTACCCAGAAATTACGGGCGGAGGTTGCATCTTAAGTTCTGCATAACTTGATTTCAAACCGTCCTTAAAATTGGTGCTTTTCTTATAATTATTAGCTATCTTAGAGCATACACTGATAGTGTTTGAAATGTTCTCCACGGCATTAGTTATCGCTTTAATGACCAAGTTCAAAATATGGGCAAAACAGCCATATTGTCTAATATGAGGTGTATCAAGCATTCTTCCTAAAGCGCGCTTGAAGCTTTGCATGTTGCTTGCATTATCCGTTACGACTGCATACGGCAATACGTGCTTCAGCTTTTCGATCCATTCACTAGCAACAGCAGCAGCAAGCGCTTCCCCACTATGAGAACCACCAACAGGAATTAATGCAAGAGTAACAGCTATATCGCCTGCTACAGCAACAACACCATAAAGACTAAGACCTGAAGAGTCTGACCAGCCGTCCACAATTAGAGTGATCGGATAAGTTTTGGCAATGGTCTTCAATATATTAAACCGCTCAGGAAAAACAACAGTCTGGCAATACTCGTCAACTATTTTAATGCAGCGTCGGTAGGTGGGCGTGTGGAATTCCATTGGAAGAGACGACATCCCCATGGAAAAAAGCATGTCAGGTCCATTCAAAGTAGAAAAGCTGGCATTAATAGACAGCAAGCTCATTATCATAGTTTCTTCAGCGGTCCATCTGTCATTAGAAACAGATCCATTACCAAAATATGAGGTTGGTGGTGGGTTTCCAACATCATACTCAATTCCATCACCTTTATCAGCTAACATCGCTACCCATGTCGGTCTTTGCTTAGGATATACCTCAACACATTTTTCGCCATGGCCTCTCATAGAGTCGGGTCTTCCCATGAATTCCGCATTACAATATATGCATTTTACAAGATAATAAGTAGAGAGAGGAATGCAATTGCGACTCCGATAAAAAAATGTCCAATATGAACGTCGCTTTCTCCCATCTAAACCTGGCATGTACCAATTACGAAGACTTTCATACTCAGCGGGTCCATAAGTTTCAACAATTGACTTCCAAGATGCAAACGTAGTGCTGCCTAAGACGCGTTGAATCCACTCACGCGACGGTTTCGAAATATTAGCATCTATTACTTCAATATCCAAACACGTTTTTTGAGACGCGTCTTTCGATACGGGTGTAGTGTTCATATTAACAGAAGACACTGATAAAAGCAAATAGATATTACGTAAATGCACAAAAAATAGAGCGTCTTAATTTTTAATAACAAAACGAAAAAATTTCAATACAATAGTTATGTATGAGAAAAGAAAAAATAAAAATTCTCGAAGTAGTTATAAATCTTGAGTGGGAGTTTCCATGGTTCTTTAGGTTTAACAGATTTATTCTCAATATACAAAATACTCTTAATAACAATATTAGATCTAGACAGTCAAACTACACTTCTCAACTAAGTGTACGATTACTTCTAATCTATTCTTTTATTCACAGATATTATATATATATTCGATTACCTTTTTTTGTTTCCATGAAAAATTCTCTTATAATTTTTCATTCACTCCCACATAGCAACCTGACATAGGTCTATGTGTGCCCTTAGGTCTAGCTGACCTAAGTCCCCTTTCCCTATGACCTAGCTACCCCTAACCTTGGACACTAGTCTTAACTTTATTTTAGTCTGATCTACTGAATGTGGTAATCCCAATATATCACATGATTCACATTCCAACAATAAATGTTCAAGATAGAATATCATTCCAAACCGTTAGAGTATCCTATACTTTTAGAATTTTAACTTACACTTGTCGAATGAGGAATAGCAATTTCCAACGAGATTTCAATTAAATATCCAATAGAAACATAGTCACTTTTAAGACGTTAGTCCGAATTAGGTTAAAACATTTTTTTTCGCGAATATTTTTTTTTCACAATCCCTTGTTGCACACCTACCCCTGGCTTTGATTTAACGGTTAGTCGTGTAACAGATCTGATTGACATATAAATTCTAAACCAGCTTTTGCACATCCTCTTCTGAATACACCGTGCCATACCATACTAAAATGGAAAATGCAGAGATTCCTATCACACCTCGTAAGACTGCTGAGTCTGCAGGTGTACCATCTGGCTCATTTGAACAACTATCTATTACAAAGAATGCGGTTAGATATGAAGATCTCGAACAAGACAATGACGAGAGTACTATTTACTCTTCAGGGTTTACTCCACAAAGGAAGATTCGACATATAGAGGAAAATTTAACTGAAGATTCAGATATGTTTGATACTCCTGATATTCCTGATTCTCAAGAGAGTCTAGATACTCAAGAGAATCCGCTAGCGGTGGTTGAATCGGAGGAATACATGTTATGGAAAAAGCTGGTTACTCACTTCTCTCCTGTCATTGACCAAGACCTGGGTCAATGGCGTGTCGCATCGTTGAATACCAAAAGACACCAAGATGCAACCTGGAACTTTTTTTATCAATCTCCGACAATGTCTAAGACAACACGACGGTATTCTATTATGTCTATACTGTGCAATGCCAGACGACGGTAGATTAGAGACAATGAAAGAGCACCTGAAAAGTGAGTGCAAAAAGCTTACATCAAGTGCTAGAGCAGCACTTTTTGGTGCTCTCGGATTAAAATTGGACTTTTATAATTTTGATGCAATGAAGCCTCCAGATACAGAATTTTTTGGCAAAGGTATGAAAACATCTATGCCTTGGACACACGAAGAAAACTTGGTGGCACTTGTTCTAGCATGTAACGCAAGCGTTAATTCTTTGCAGAATCCACTTTTGCGCTGTATGGCCTCGAATGGATTTGCCGATATCTCTGTGCCAACGTACAGGCGTTTCATGAAACTGCTCTTTAACTATTGTTATTCTATAGTTTATCCAGAACGATTTTATATTTTAAAAGCTCTTGCCACAGAGAACCCCATCACACTCGTGGTCGATGGTTGGTCAGACATGCAAGGAATGGCATTATATGGGATTTCAGCCGTTACAACCGATGAATCCTTTTCTCTTTCGCTTTCTCCAGTTAGAGCATCCACAGGAAAAGAGCTGGCAGTTCATGTTGCGAAAGAGGTTAAGAGCAAACTTGGCTATGTTCGTCCATTTGCGGTTGCTACAGATAATGCGAAAAACATTCAAGCATTTAAAGACTCTCTTGCAGAGGAGCTGGGTATGCCATCTATCAGAAAACATGGATGTTTCCTTCACGTTTTAAATTTGGTTCTTACAGCGATTGAAAACAGTATACATAATTTTAACGTGGTCGTTCAAAAATGTTGTACGATTGCCGCAAGGTGTGCTAAGGGCAGCCCATCCGCCAAAGCATTAAAAGAGTGCTATGAATGCTTGGGTGCTCCTTTTCCTGGAGAATTGAAAAGACATGTTGAAACTAGGTAGACCTCCGTGGCGGATACATGCAGTTCCATGTTAGCCTGCAAAATGGAATCTTTTTATATTTGAAAAGCAACGCTTGGAAATTTAAGAAAGTTCCTAAAAAGTTGATTGACCTGTTCACGCCAGAATTTTTTGATGAAATAGAGGTGCTGTTTCAGGTTTATGATCCTGTAACGACATGGATCAGAGTTTTGCAATCTAACTCTACAACAATGGATCATCCCTTAATTGCCATATTTTCAATAATGTACGCATAGTGTATGTCTCCGCTAAATCGAAATATTGTTGAAGGCGCTCTACGTATCTTAAACTATTATATTTTAACTTATAAATCAGAAGATTGGCTTTTGGCTTTGGCTTTCAACCCTGCCTGGAGGCATACAATATTAGACGGTGATGGCATGAAGAATCGTTTGATGAATATTGTTGATGAATATTTAAACCAGTTAGGCTTTCTTGAGCAGGATGTATTTAAGACCGTCCTAAATTTAGAGGACTACTTTTCAAATGGCCCCCTCTCAGAGATTTATTCCGCTGATAATGAGGATTATATGAATGCTAAAGGATACTGGGCTAAGTGCAAACTACGTACATCGAATCATTATGTTATTGCTTTTGCAAACAGGTGTCTTGGAGTATCTCCAACATCTGTAGCTGTTGAGTGAATGTTTTCAGTTGTAGGCAGAATAAAGACCAAGCTTAGGAATAGGATGTCTGCCAGAAATTTGGGTTTGAGATGAGATGCTCATTTGCATCTGAATATGAGAGCCAAATGATGTTAGAAGGTGGTCCTAATTATTACGACGTTTTGCAGGATCCTGACCATATAAAGGATTGCTTTGCTACCTACTGGTCGGCTAAATCGAACAAAAAGTTGTCAGCCCCGCCGAGGATGATATTATCCTGTCTTAACTATTCTTTTTGTTCCGTAAATAATTCTGCAGATTCCTTTAAAAGTAGCACAGCTAAAGAAAAGAATAACGCTAAAGATGCATCTGAACTTTTAGGCATGCTGGATTTAAACGATGAAAATGAGCATTCAGATGTTAAGACAGAAGCACGAACAGATCAAGAGAACATATTTGGCGATGTATCTGTCGTTGAATCTGTCGTAGATGCTGACAACGTCGGCAATGATGCTGCAGCTGTTATTGATGTCAAGGGCGATGATGATAGTGCGGTAAATAACGT
This sequence comes from Tortispora sangerardonensis, assembly GCA_030566855.1. Lineage (NCBI taxonomy): Eukaryota > Fungi > Ascomycota > Trigonopsidomycetes > Trigonopsidales > Trigonopsidaceae > Tortispora > Tortispora sangerardonensis. Next base: position 6,934 of record JAKUBJ010000131.1, on the reverse strand, counting down.
CACTTCAGATAATGCTGCTGACCGTAGACCTACAATGAAAAAACTTGCTGACATTTCAATTGACGATGAGGATCTTAAGAAGCTGAATAAAGTTTTAGAAGGGGTGAAAGCTATTGATTATAATAAAGGAGCAATTCATGTCCAAAATATCAAAGCTCGAGAAGCCCAATTTCGAGAAGCCCTTGAGCGCTTGAAAGTTATTTTAGCTTTTGAGAAATGTGATCATCCAGAACGTGCCTGTTATCATTACTTTGGCAAACTTAGCCAGGGACCTACCTCTTCAGATCCCCCCATTCTTTTTTTAGCTGATGCAGCGTCTTCAAAGGATGCAACTGATGTGGGATCAGCAATATGGGGCACGAGCTGCACCACACCAAAGCGTTCTAAGCGTAAGATTATCAGTATCAATGTCTTACATTGATACTGGTAGGTTCTTCTGGTTGCCAAATTTATAATTAGGTATTTTATTTATTGATAAGACGATCTATACTAACTTAATTATATAACTTATAATTTATATATAGCATTTATCCATTATGATATTTACCTTAAGGTCAAGTTGTGTTTTAAATATTATTACCGTAGCTTAGGTGATTATTACCAACCTTTTATGTTATTATGAATATGAGTATAAAACAATTACTTTGTCCATTATATTTTTGTATATATGGGATATTCAATGTATGAAATCAATCAATCTCTGACATGGGTTGGCGCATTTCTTATTAGGAAAATGACGTTCGCTTTCAGGTATTTAAATGAAACTTTATTCTTGGAATTTTAGAAAAATCCCAACGGTCAAATCGCCTCTCCATGGCGAGGACCTCTCGCCACAACACCCTGCCTGGTATAGGATATATAAAACTCTGCTTCTACTCTATTCTAAGGAGTAGGGTAATAGCTTCTATGGCAGTGTGAGGAATCTAGCAGAACACTAATGTTCCATAGTAACCCATAGCCGCGAGTATAAGAGGACACGCCAGTGTACTCTTCTCAAAAAAAAAGAACTTTTAAATATATATATATTCAATACAGAATTATACATATATCTACCTTATCAATTCTAAATAATTGAAGACAATAATACCAGGTATATATAGATAGATTTACGTTATTATACAGGTTAATAATATAAGTGTATTTAGAGTAATATTAATATTAGAAGCTTCGTATAAGAACTTACTCAGCTTACCTAATACTCAATTCTACGAGAATATAAATTTAGGTTTCAATCCGGACTAATCCGCACAGCAGCTATATTTACCGTTACATAGAACAATACTAATTACCCTGAGCTACTATCATCATAGTTCCGCACAACATGTAAAAGTGTATTCGTTCAAAAAGACAATTTTTTACCAGATAAATTATTTCTTAAAGGCGTTTTTATTCTCCTTACTTTCGAAAATAGCCTCTCGACAGAAACCTAAGTAGGACATAAAAGAATTACTCTTCTTGCTAGAACACTTACATGAGAATAATTATAGGTGGACCGTTTCGCTTCCCAAAACTCAAACGAGTCGAGCCCATAATTTTCTGCTCCGTGAAGTTCATATTTGATCGGCCTTTTAACTAAGAATGCCACATAGCCCATATAAATCTGTTTGGTCTCTTCTCGTAACTCAGGTTCATAGGATAACAAATGGTCATCTAGTTCATCTATAAGTTGCTGACACAATTTGCCTTCGTCTGCCACTGCTCTGGACCAAAATGAATTAAACGATAGTGCCAGAAGCCATCTATGAGTGCCATGTGTTTCAATATAATGGCACAGCAGGATGTAAGCCTTTTCAACAATTTCATTGCTAAGGTCTGAAAAACATCATGCATGAAGTATTCCAAAGATTGAAATCAAAGGATGATATATCGTTGTACTGTCAGACTCTAGTACTGTAATCCAATGACAGACGGACACAAACAACTCACAAAGTTTTTCTAGCCCGAGAAAAAACTTATCCGATATCACAGCTTTAAAACTAGCAGGGAATGTATTGTCCTCTATATTTCTCCAATTTTTATTCTTGTACATTAAAACAGATTCGCATGTATCACCAACTGATGTCTGGCGTGTTTCAACGTATCTAACTATATCACTGGGTATACAAATGTTTGCCATATCATAATAATGCCAAGAAGATGTTTGAGTGTATTGTTGGAATGTGAATCATGTGATATATTGGGATTACCACATTTGGTAGATCAGACTAAAATAAAGTTAAGACTAGCGCCCAGGGTTTAGGGGTAGCTAGGTCATAGGGAAAGGGGACTTAGGTCAGCTAGACCTAAGGGCACACATAGACCTATGTCAGGTTGCTATGTGGGAGTGAATGAAAAATTATAAGAGAATTTTTCATGTAAACAAACAAGGTAATCGAATATATATATAATATCTGAGTATAAAGAATAGATTAGAAGTATCCGTACACTTAGTTGAGAAGTGTAGTTTGACTGTCTAGATCTAAGATTGGTATTAAGAGTATTTAGTGTATTGAGAATAAACCTATTTAACCTAAAGAACAATGGAAGCTTCCACTCAAGATGTATCTCCTCCATGGTAAGAATTAGCCAAACTTGAACATTTAGATATAGTGTCATTGAAATCACAGATATGTTTACCACAAGATTTAAGAATCAAATTCTAGACATGAAAAAAGCAACTATTTTTTTGAAGAAACGGAACGCCTAACTCTTTGGCAAGTTCCTTCTTGAAAGATATCATGTTTTTTGCGTTATCCGTAGTGATTGCAACTCGCTTAATATCTTTAAGCTTCAATCTGATTTCCGTAGCTATCTGTTTAGCCAGAGCAGGACCTGTGGATGACCCATGAATAGCAATCAAATTCACAGGAACAGCATATCCTGCAACAACAGCCACAATTCCATATAAACTCAGCCCATTACCATCTGACCACCCATCAACAGTAAGAGTCAATGGATAGTATTTGCTCAACACGCTAAGTATCAAATATCTTTCTGGACACACAATTGCATAGCAGTAATCAGAGACAATATTCATTAACGTTCGATAGCTTGGAACAACCGTGCCATGTGACAGCATCATTTTAAACTTATCTATTGAATAGCCAAAAGAGATACTGACATTTAAAAAAATCAGCAATAGAATGACAACTCCAATTGGAAACCAATTGAAGCTCATCTTGACTCCTTCTCCAAGCCACCTAGATGGAGGAGAATTAGAAGCATTGTATCGCATGTCTGTCTCATTGCAATTAACCATAAATAGCCACTGATTATACAGAGGCTTTTTAAACTTCGTACAAAAGCTTCCCATATGTTTCTGCATTGTTTCAGGCCGTCGAAGCAGCTGCAGAGAGCAATACACGCATTTGACCTTATGAATCTTGTTATTGTGTTTAGCACCCTCCATACGATAAAAGAAATTCCATATTACTGTATGCTTTTTCTTGGTTAGTGCGCACATTACATGGTTATAGTTAGTCAAAATGTTTGGATCCTTGTACTGTTGTACAAGCAGTAGCCACTTGTTCCATACATCATAAGATACGTTTTTTGGAGGATCCATGGGATCTTTTGTACTTCTAGATGGTGGTGTCGACGAATTGGAAGAAGTAGCGTTGGAGTTTCCATACCTCCAGCAGTGAGAAATCTAGATTTAGAAAAGTCAAAGCCTGTTGGGTCGCGTAAGTTAACATACAGCGAGCAGGGGCGAACAACATAAGCTTCAGCCACTTCTGCCATTTCTGCTACGTGAATTGCGTTAACAGGTATAATGGGTTTAGAACACGCAAATCACATAGAGTAAATTGAAAACTTCAAGTTACATGCCTCTCGAATTTAGAAAAACTACAGCATAACTAGAAAAGTGGCAGCAGAAATAATTCTTTCGGTCGTATACTAAGAATAGAATATCGTCGTTGATACAGAAAAAAATTCTCATGCGGATAAAATATTGATATAAGAGGAGGGCAAGAATGCAGACTAGAAAGATTATTTTTTCAGTTGCGATACGCATTCTTCGATGACTTACGTCTTGAGTGGAAGCTTCCATTGTTCTTTAGGTTTGGCAGGTTTATTCTCATTAATAACAATCTTAGATCTAGACAGTCAAACTACACTTCTCAACTAAGTGTCCGGATACTTCTAATCTATTCTTTATACTCAGATATTATATATATATTCGATTAATCTAGAATTGTTTACATGAAAACTTCTCTTATAATTTTTCATTCACTCCCACATAGCAACCTGACCTAGGTCTATATATGCCCTTAGGTCTAACTAACCTAAGTCCCCTTTCCCTATGACCTAGCCACCCCTAACCTTGGACACTAGTCTTAACTTTATTTTAGTCTGAACTTCTGAATGTGGTAATTCCAATATATCACATGATCCACATTCCAACATTACGTACATTGTTGATCCCTTAAATCTAGTGCACATGGCCAGTTATAAACTGGCCACTTTCCTGTAACGGTAAATATAGCTGCCATAGAAGCTATTACCCTACTCCTTAGAATAGAGTAGAAGCAGAGTTTTATATGCACGACGTGTATATAAGGATGTCGGGGAGCCTGAATCGAGGAAAACAACTTAGACAATACATTCAGGAGAACAACACTGTTCTGGTGGGTTACCTCATTGTCACCTTTATATTATATTTATACATATACATTAAGGTTGGGGGGTAGACCGGGGGAAACCTTCAGCGGGGGAAAATTCTACATAATCAGAATATCACTGATCTTCAAATGTAACATACTATTGGACGAAAGCATCGAGTTTGGGATGAGCGAAACTTTAATTAAAATTGGTTTCACAATATTTTAAAATGATTAAAAATTTCTGACATATTTCTCAATAAAATCTTGAAATTAAGACGTTTTACTTTAAAATTTATCTAATGCCTTTATCTAGATTATAGCTACCTTATAACTGATTGTCATGTATCCCATATACAGCTACTCTTGAAGGCGAGTTAATGGGCAAAACAGTAACGGATTTTCCCCCGCTGAAGGTTTCCCCCGGTCTACCCCCCCAACTGTATATATCATTTATAGTAACTATACTGGTTACTACGCCAATAGCACACATTTACCCTTACACCTCCGGACTCCGGAGGCAGGGCTTTTGCGAAAAAAAAATATTCGCGAATAAAATATTTATTTCCTAATTAGCACTAACGTTTTTAAAGGTTGGCTATATTGCTATTGGACATTGAATTAGAAAGTCGTTGGAGATTGCTTTTTCTCATTCGACAAATGTGGGTTTAAGATTCTAAAAGTAATTACTTACATTATTTTCTAAGAATGATATTCTTTAACAAATAAGTTATATTTGACTACTTCGCGCTTTTGTTTTTCCTTTTCCTTTATACACCACTATTGTATTTGAGAACTTTTGTTTTGTTGTACATTTGCGTAATCTTGTAGTATATGGAAAAGAAATGAGCCCGTTTTGGCCCCAATATTGCTGAGCTGGCAAAGGCTATTGATCTTTACAGTCTTTCCTCATTAGAAACTCTCTGCCTAGAAGGCTTTGGGGATTTTGATCCGGAATCTGAGTGTGACGAGTGTCCAGTGGTTCAAGCACCCAAGCATTCTTCTACGGTACTTGCAAGTCATAAGAAAAATAATGATTAGATGGATAATCATACCAGACACCGCACTCCAACAGAGTAGGTATCCAACTTGCGCCTGTAGCCTGTTAGATCAATATAATTACTTGGATGGCCCTTTTAAGTTCGCAAATAGATGTCCTAAGATGAATAGTAAGAAGTCCAGAAATTCTGCTCAATATCCAGGCTGTACTAAATTTTCTGTTAAGAAATAAGCACCACATGCTCCGAAAGTCAGCTTTTTGGACTATATGCTAAGATCTGTTGTAAAACTGCAATATCATAAGTTTTTCTAATAAAATTATAATTTATAAGATACGTCTTATGTTAACTTATCACATACCTGCAAACTGCACCAATTTCTCTTTACATAAACCGTATAAAAAAGATGCAAAGCACACTTCTCAATCGCGGTGGCACAACAGTTATCAAATATCTAGAGTAAAATTATAGTAATACCCTATTTTCTGACCATTATTTCCTTTATTCAAATAACAAAATGATGGCTGTTTAAAGCTTAAGGAGCACTTGATAAGCAATACAATCAAATTTAAGTTTTGCTTAATTACTTGACCGTTGGTCCTAAGTAGGAAATATTAAAAAAATTATCCGTGAATATTTTTTTTTCGCAAAGCCCTGGTGTCACCCTCATCATCAAAATCAGAATCAATATCAGAATCAGTGGCACAATCAGTAACACAATCAATATCAATATCAATATCAGAATCACTCGCATCAGAATCACTCGCATCAGAATTAAGAGGTTCATCGTTGGCTTCACTGTAAGAAAATAAGCGCATTGGCTTGTTAGACGAGCAATAATCATTTAAACAATCAAAATAAAACATGATAGGTCTTTGATTCTGATGCTTACTAGAACTATCAAATGATAAAGTAAAATAGAGACCTATATCATCTTTCACTACATCCAAATGAGCACGCAAATTGTAAAACCCACCGCTGTGCAACAACAATCTCAAGTTAGCATGACCATGAATCTCAACTCTTTTAGAAAGAGTAGACTGCAACATTCTTGCTCTGGAAGACAAATCAACTCTTCCTGCTCTAGAAAACACTCTTTCAACCGCAACCGAAGTAGGTGGCAAAGTTGAGACACGCAAAGCAACATAGAATAGAATAGTTTTCATCCCCTTTTTATCATCGCCTCTAAGGCTCAAAACTGAAGCATTGTACCAACGTTGAAAGCAATTTAATGTGCCAGTACCAGGGAATTGTACTAAATTATTTTCGCATTGCGAGAATTTTTGTAGCTGGCAAGGGTTTCTTTTTAGGAAGGCGTTCTACCTGTCAAATTTATAAAGAATGATTTGTGTAATA
>JAKUBJ010000130.1:0-20142 GCA_030566855.1 Tortispora sangerardonensis | reverse complement strand
TAGGGAACAGGTACTAACCCTGAACCCTAGCACTATATATATAGACGTAGACCGACCTCTTAGAAGGTCAGGGAATAAGATACTGCTCTAGGTCATACTCACGTAATACAAGTTTCTTCATTAAAAAATGTTGCGAAACTAGCGGTTATAAGCTTCTTTAAATCCAAATCACGTTACATTAGCAGGTTCCAGACTTTTTTTACATAGCTTCATCTTGTACTATAATTGTCTATTACTTAACGGCAAAGTAAAGTGCGCCAAAGTAAGGTGCGCCAAAGAATAGAATATGTATAAATAAACTAGTGCTGCATCTAGTCTTATTGACAATTGCTAAAAAAGTACTACGCCTCAGTGATTTATATCACTTGGAGATGTAGCTTTCAAAACTAAGATACAACGTCTTAAGGCCCATAAGTCGAGGTTCACATTTTATTAAATATAAGATGCTGTAATTTTCAAAAAATCCTATACTTATGCAAATGAACCTCTTTTCTTTCATTGTACTTGCAGTACAAATCACTGCCCATCCGGTTGCGGGAACAGCCACAGCAAAGCCATCCTCTGTAAAAGCTTTTGAAACTACCACATATGAGATTTCCAAAGTATCGTCATACCCTACAGGATCCATTCCTTATTCACTTGACTCTGAAAAGATGGATTCTGATGCTATAGTTGAGTCAGCTCTACACAGTGCTGGATATCTTACAGATGAGTCCAGCTGCAATAAGGATGCACCAGAGTGTTTAAATGGTGGGTCTCTTTTGTGGGCTAATTACACTTCAAGCTTTCCTGAGTATACTATTCTCTACAAACCTATTGGCTACGGGATAGGAGAATGGTTTCAGACTTCTAAATGCGTTACTGAACCTGGTATGTATTATTCATTCACGAACAGGATTAATGTTACAGATACTGCAGGATTTGATATGCAAGCTAAAGGCGGTGTGTGGAGGAATTTTTATAAGATGTTGACTGTTGAAGGAGTCTCTGCGAAAAAAGGAAGTAAGACAATAAAAGCCTACCCAGGTTATGTATATGGTAAACAGTCTGCATCTATAACTTTGGCTACTACTGGTTCATATTTTTTCTATGGTCATCGATATGAAATTATTGTGCTTGCACAGAAATTTCAAATTGTAGCAACATACACAAAAGACTGTTGTTCGGATGCAGGAGCGTATAGAAATGCAATTATAACATCCACTGGTGATTTCAATATTATTCAACTCCCTATTCATGGAAGCTCCTACTATCATTTCAGTGAGGATTACAAACTTTTTGAGGGCAAAATTGCATGCTGTTACATGGCATATGAAAATACAGGAAAGGCGCCTGATCCAAAATACAATAACATTACTTGTACTCCTACAGGTCAAGAAAGTAATCCATACTATGATGTATCAGATTTGGACGATTCTGCTTATGATGATTCTACTTCAGATGAAGCATATGATGTTACATCAGGCATATTTGCTGAAGAAGACAAGCCATATGAAGAAGATCAACTAGATAACGAAGACGAAGCGGATATAATGGGCGCACCAACTCCAACATATACACTCTTCGAGTCTGTAATAGCACAATATCTTCCATTAATTGATGCTCAATTTCCTACTGCTGCTGCTAAAATCAAATGAATATGTTAGCTAGAAAGGGGAAAAGTATATTTATTCTTTGTATTTTTTGTGTTTCGATTACATCTCCTCTTTTAAGCGCAAGTGCTATGTGCCAATATCACGGTTTTCACTAATTAATATACGATAATTCCTAGATCACAAAGTAAAAATTAGCCATGATAAAAACAAGCCAAATCTCCAGACAAAAGATTCAAAAGTCGATCAATCAATGGCCACCACCACGATATAATAGCAACAGTAACAAGCCATAAACGGACAAGTAGCTACTCAATCAGCAATACATAGAAGATATATATATAATCTCAACTAATGCATTAATACTCCTTACTGAAATGAAGCTCTTCCTGGTTATTTCATTTACTGTTAGTTCTGCTGCTGCTGTAGCAAGTTCAAAGAGCAGTTCTAAAATATTTGATACTACAACATATAAGATTTCTAAAGTCTCTTCGTATCCTACAAACGTCGTTCCCTATTCCCTTGACTCAGAGCAAACAGACTCTGATAGCATTATTGAATCTGTTATATAATCAAATGCTTACCTCACTGGAGATGAGTCCGAATGTACAAAGAACTCACCACAGTTTTTAGATGATAGCTCTTTGCAATGGATTAACTACACTTCAACTACTCCTCGGTATAGTATTTTCTATAAACCTATCGGGTATGGTATAGGAGAATGGTTCCAGATTGCTAAATGTTTATGCGCAGGTAATAGTTTTTACTATTCTTATAGGAACAAATTGAAAGTGACACATAGTTCAGGCTTTGATATGGAAAGTGACTTTTATGAAATGCTGAAAACTGAGGGAGTCTGTGCAAAAAAGGAAAGTAAAACTCTGAAAGCATATCCAAGGTACATTTATGGTAAGCAAACAACAGGCCTTATAGCAGAAAGTGATAGCATATACTTTTTTCTACGGTCACAAATATGAGATAATTGTAATTGTACAGAAGTATCAAGTTTACCAAACTTATACTAAAGACTGCTGTTCTGGTACCACTGCACATCAGAATGAGATTCTCGTATCAACTGGTGATTTTAATATCATCCAATTACCTATCCACGATAGCTCTTCTAAGTACAATAACGAGACCTATGATAATTCTAAAAAAGGTATATAATTTAGTGAAGATTGTGTAATTTCACATACCTGTAGATATGGTGCAGTTTATGATCCAACGGAAGACGTTTTTGCTGAAAAATATGATCCAATGGAAGACGTTTTTGCTGAAAATTATAATTCAAGTACTATTGAAGTTGAAGCTGATGTTGCTGACTTCCCAGCTGCTACATACACTCTTTTCGAACCATACATAGCTCAAAGTGCACCTCTTGTTGGAATTCAATATCCTAGCGCAGCAGCTAAAATTATTTAAAATATATTTGTTTATATATTTCCATTTTCGGACAAAGCAAAGTAAAAATTTAAAAGTGTGATAAAGAAAACTAGATCTATAGTGAACTAAAAAACCCGAGAAATACTAACGGTTACATCCAAATTGCTACTAACGGAGAAAATATGATGTTTTGAATGGGCCCACTCATTTCTCTTTAAGATGCTATATATAATGGAATAATTCCTTAAACTGTTCATTGAAAATGAAACTCTTTCTAATTATTTCAATTGCTGTTCATGTTGTAACAGCAAGTTCGGCTTCGTCTTCTGCTCTTTTTGCAACTACAACATATGAGATTTCTAAGGTATCATCGTATCCTACTGATTATCCATATATTCCTTATTCCCTTGACTCTGAAAAATTAGACTCTGATAGTATCATTGAGTCGGCAATCAAAGAAAATGATTACCTAACTGATGATGAATCTGAATGTAATAAAGACTCACCTCAGTGTTTAAATGGTGGTTCATTACAATGGATGAACTACACTTCAAGTACTCCAAAATATTCTATTCTCTATAAGCCTATTGGATATGGTATTGGAGAGTGGTTCCAATCTGCAGAATGTGTATGTTTACTTAGTTTTATACATTATTCATATACAAACAGATTAAATGTCACACATTCATCTGGTTTTGATATGGAAAAAAAGGGGGGCATATGGGGTGATTTCTATAAAATGCTAACTGTTGAAGGAATATCTGCAAAAAAGGGAAGTAAAACAGTAAAGGCATACCCAGGGTATGTGTATGGCAAGTATACAACATCTCTAACTTTCCCAGATGATAAATGTTTCTTTTTTTATGGTCACAGATATGAGATAATTGTACTAGCACAGAAGTATCAAGTTTACCAAACTTATACAAAGGACTGCTGTTCTGGTACCACTGCACATCAGAATGAGATTCTCATATCAACTGGTGATTTTAATATTATCCAATTACCTATCCACGATAGCTCTTCTTTCCATTTCAGTACTTCAACTATGACTTTTGGTCAACTCGATAAGATTTGTTGTATTATGGCCTATAAATATACAGGAAAGACACTTGATCCTAAGTATTATAGTGGTGAATGTTTTGTTTCGAAAGAGGAGATTCAACTATCCGGTGATACGCCTGCACTTTCTCATGATCATAGTGAATACGATAATCAAATGCCAGGTGTATCTGCTGAAGGTGATGATTTGACTAATGCTGAAGTTGAAGCTGATGTTGGATGCTTCCCAGCTGCTACATACACTCTTTTCGATCCATACATAGCCCAAAGTGCTCATTTGGTTGGAACTCAATATCCTAGTGCTGCAGCTAAGATCATATAGATAGTCAAATCTAGTTTTGTATCGGTGTACATGTCATCTCTCCCTAGACTGAAAGTCTTTTCAGTCAAAATTAGATTCTGGCTTTGCAATCCTTTATAGACCAATGGGATTTGATGTAGGTGAATTCTTTCAGAGTGCCAAATGTTTTTATTTATCCCATAGCTGGTACTTATTATTCTTATACTAACACTAGTTGAAGCGGTCGAAGCCCGCTTATTTTTATTTTTTAAAATTTGCCTGGAAAGTGTGTCTATGAATAAGGGCAGATAGTGTGGACAGACGAGTGGAAAGTAGTTCATACAATACAATAAAAAAAGCTACATACATCTAGAAAACGCAAATTAGGGGAATGTAAATAAAATAAGCAATTAGGGATTAATATTGCGGAAGGATTTGATTAGATATTCACACATAGTCATAGAGAAGGTTTGATTAAGAAGAATAGCTTCATTTAACATCTAATATACATTTGCTCCACAATTGCGTCGAGAGCAGAAAATTGAACAGTGAAAGATCCAAACTATCCCATAAAACCTCTAATGTGTAACACAGTTTCAACACAACAAAGGCTAATAGGGCCACTGTAAATAAAGAAACGCAACACCAAATAATGGATCAGAAAATATCGATTACGTCAAAATTGGTGATGTAAAAAAGCCAAACATGGTTTATACTGCCATATAAGGAAGGTCGTGCAACTACTTTGGCTAATCCGTTTTTTATATTAAACACCCGGTTGACCAAAAATTAAATACGTTTCACGCATTCACTTACTTTTACAACGCAATTTTCAACATTTTTTCATTTTTAAAATTGCATAAAATAGAGGAGAGGCACATTTTAACAAATCTGAAATTAGTTTTATAGTACGACGTTTCCTCGTTGTCTGACGCGGGCTTGAAAATTCCAAAATTTGCTAAACTTTATTTTTTAAATCGATTTTTTAAAAACCGCAGTTTTTAAAGAACCACCACCTCCTAGATATGGGATATATACGTCGTATAATAACCTAATCTGTTTTCACTTATGCTAATGTTAATACAGGTGAAATTATTAAACAGTCAAACTGTGCTATTAAACTACACGGTTGGCTTCTAAACTAATACTACCTATTTAACTTAATAGCGACCAAGGAATTATCTGTAACACGCTTATAATTTTGAATCGAATAAGGTCCTAATTTGTTTATTTTGATTTGTATAAATAACTATGTATTTGATGTCTTTTACATTCAAATAATGTGGTTCATATTAATCTCTGCACTTGCAGTACAAATTTCTGCAAACCAGATTGCAGGAACAACAACTTCAACGTCATCTTCTTTAACTTTTGAAACTACAACATATGAGATTTCTAAAGTATCATCGTATCCTACTGGAGCTATTCCTTATTCACTTGACTCTGAGAATGCAGATTCTGGTAGTATCATTGAATCAGCTATTCAAATAAATCCTTATGTGACTACGGATGAGTCCAGCTGTAGTATGGACTCACCACAGTGCTCAAATGATGGTTCCTTACAATGGATTAATTACACTGTATCAACTACTCCAAAATATAGTATTCTTTACAAACCTATAGGATATGGTATAGGAGATATGTTACAAAGCTCTAAGTGCACTTGCATGTCTGCTTTTTTTGTATATTCATATACGAACAGGTTGAATGTCACAGATACTTATGGCTTTGATATGAAAGAGAAAGGAGGTATATGGGGTGATTTCTATAAAATGCTAACTGTTGAAGGAATATCTGCAAAAAAGGGAAGTAAAACAGTAAAGGCATACCCAGGGTACGTTTATGGTAAACAGACGACATCTCTAACTTACCCAGACGCTAATTGTTATTTTTTCTACGGTCACAGATATGAGATAATTGTACTAGCACAGAAGTATCAAGTTTACCAAACTTATACAAAGGACTGCTGTTCTGGTACCACTGCATATCAGAATGAGATTCTCATATCAACTGGTGATTTTAATATTATCCAATTACCTATCCACGATAGCTCTTTTTTCCATTTCAGTACTGGAATTATGAGTATTAGTCAACGCGATAAGGCTTGTTGTATTATGGCCTATAAATATACAGGAAAGACACTTGATCCTGAGTATTGTAGTGGTGAATATACTGTTTCGAAAGAAGAGATTCAACTATCTGGTGATGCTCCCGCACTTAATCCTGATCATAGTGAATACGATGATCCAATGGAAAACGTTTTTGCTGAAAATTATGATTCAAGTAGTACTGAAGTTGAAGCTGATGTTGCTGACTTCCCAGCTGCTACATACACTCTTTTCGATCCATACATAGCCCAAAGTGCTCATTTGGTTGGAACTCAATATCCTAGTGCTGCAGCTAAGATCATATAGATGGTCAAATCTATTTTTGTATCGGTGTACATGTCATCTCTCCCTAGACTGAAAGTCTTTTCAGTCACAATTAGATTCTGGCTTTGCCGCCTAATAGTGGCTGAAATAATGTATCACATAGTCTAAAAGTACTGAATAGTCTATGAATGGTGAATTAAGACAATACCACCTTACCATGCTAAAAATCTGAAACAGTAATCTAATGCATTAAGTCAACAGATTAGCCGGCTTATTGGTTTGTATATATTTGTACATAATCAAATGCCTGTTACTCGAATACTAACATTTATGAAAATGAAGCTTCTTTTACTCTCAGCTCTTACTGTGCATATTGCTGCTCAACCTGTTGCTGCAATAGAAACATCATCCTTAAGCACTACAACTTATGATATTATAACTGTATCCTCGTATCCTACCAACTCTGTTCCGTATTCCTTATCTTCCAAAAACTTAGACGCTGATAGAATAGTCGAATCAGCATTTCAAGAGAATGGGTTTCTAACTGGGGATGATTCCAGCTGCAATAAAGATTCACCCAGATGTTCAGAAAGCGATTCATTGATGTGGGTCAACTTCACCAGTTCTAGTACTCCTGATTATACAATTCTCTATAAACCGGTTGGTCTTGGTATTGGAGAATGGTTCCAGAGTGCCAAGTGCGGTATTGTAGATGGGTGGAAGTTCACTTATACACATAGACTTAATGTAACACACAGTTCAGGATTTGATATGGAGAAAGAAGGAGGTATTTGGAACGATTTTTATCAAATGCTTAAAACTGAAGGTGTACCAGCCAAGAAAGATAGTAAAGCAGTAAGAGCTTATCCTGGATATATATATTGCAAATATTCAACATCCATGTCATTCCCTAAGACCGGTTACTATTTTTTCTATGGTCATAGATATGAGATTATTGTACTTGCGCAAAAGTTCCAAGTCTCAGAAGGATATGCAAAAGACTGCTGCTCTGATGCTGGAGCTTATAAAACAACTATGCTTACTTCAACTGGTGATTTTAACATTATACAACTTCCTGTTGAAGACAAATCTTATTATCACTTTAGCCAAGGCTACGAAAAAGATACAAGAACAAATCACTGTTGTGATATGGCGTATAAATACACAGGCAAGCCACTTGATCCTAAATACAATGACATTAACTGTCAGACATTTGACAAAGACGTGAACACTGTTTTAAGTGATCAATCATACAGTGAAGACTATGATGCAATGTCCGATGTATTTGCTGAAGATGATGAACCAAACCAAGCTGACGTTGATGTACTCGCAGCATCAGCATCTCCTACTGCTACCTACACACCTTTTCCATCAGTAATGAGCCAAGATGATGCTTTAGTAGCAACTTTACTTCCTACTGCTATTGGTAACATTCAGTGACCTATAATATATTTAGCACGTGTTCGTATAATGTAGAGAGCTTTCGCTTACCCGTGAACCAAAATAAAAAGGCGGCTAAGGCTATGTTGAACTAAAAAGTCCCAATTTCAAACCTAAGTATGAAAGTATATAAAAGGTAAGATGTATATTGAATACGGCAATCATTGCCAATGAAACATCTATTACTTTGTGCTTTTGCTGTGCTTGTTGCTTCACGACCTCTTGCAGCAGCAAAAACGTCTTCTTTAAGCACTACAACCTATACCATTTCCAAAGTATCATAGTATCCTACAGGCTCAATTCCTTATTCGCTTGATTCAAAAAATGTAGATCCTGAAAGTATTGTCAGCTCTGCTCTTGAAAGCAGTGGGTATTTAATAGGAGATGAATCCAGTTGTAATGAGAATGCGCCAGAATGCTTAAATGGTGCTTCCTTACAATGGGTTAATTTTACTTCAACAAACCCAGAATATATGCTTCTTTATGAACCTATTGGTTATGGTATAGGAGAATGGTTCCAGACAGCTAAATGCGTTCTTGTTGGGCACTGTCCTTCATATTCATACACAGATAGACTTAATGTCACAGACACGTTTGGGTTCAACATGGAAGAAGAAGGAGGTGTATGGAAAGATTTCTATCAAATGTTGAAAACTGAAGGAGTGTCAGCAAAGAAAGGAAGCAGTACAATTAAAGCATATCCAGGGTACATTTATTGCAAGTATTCAACTTCTGTAGATCTACCAACAAGGTCGTATTATTTCTTTTGGGGTCACAGATATGAGATAATTGTGCTTGTTCAAAAGTTTCAAATCAATCAAGGCTATGCAAAAGATTGTTGTTCAGGTGCTGGAGCATACGAAACAACACTGCTTACTTCAACTGGTGATTATAACATTATACAACTTCCTATTCATGATAGTTCATACTATCATTTCAACACAGCTACAATGTCAGATTCTAACAAGAATGCTTGTTGTGATATGGCATATAAATATACTGGGAAGCCACCAGATCCAAATTACAACAACATTACTTGTCCATCTGACACATATATTGAAGACCCAAGTGCATACATTGAAGACTCAAACGTGGCTGTATACAGCGAAGACTATGACGCAATGGCTAATTCCTTTACTGAAGATAGCCTTATAGATCCAGACGAAGAATTCGAATCGGATCCCCCTGAACCCACCTTCATTCTTTTCTCATCTGTTATAAGTGAAGATCCTAATCTTATTGGAACGCAACTTCCTACTGCAGCAGCTAAAATTGATTAAAAATTTTTTATAGCTTGTTTATTTCTTAACTAAATTAGTAAAAAGTGGTGCAGATTTTTAGTCTCCAGTTTGTCACATTTTTGTGACATTCGTACTAACTAAAATTAACTAGTCCATTGGTTTTGGCCATCCAATTTGCTTAACTAAAATTACAACTATGAAAATTGGATAAAATATAATAGAAGTTAGACTATGGGATACTAAGAATCTGCCGTCGATTTAAAGACAAAGTACCACCTTCGCCATGAGCATTATGATCAACACTAGTAAGCGGTAAATCATCTCTTTGGTACATATATAAGATAATGATTCAGCCTCTCTCTCTTTATAATAATGTGGCTTATACTAATTTCTCTTTTTATTATACATATCGCTGAAGCGAGTGCGATAGCTGAATCTCTTATAAGCACTACAACTTACGATGTTGTAACTGTATCTTCATATCCTACAGGAGTTATTCCGCATTCTCTTAATTCAGAGAAACCAGGCAGAGAGGTTCTTCCTGAAACTGTACTCGAAGAGTATGGATATTTAATCGATGAAGCCAAATGCACTAAAAAGTTCCAAGATTGCTCTAAAAATGCTGTACGATTTATCAATGTTACCTCATCTTCTACTCCTGAATATACAATCCTTTATAAACCAATGGGATTTGGTTTAGGTGAATTCTTTCAGAGTGCCAAATGTTTTTATTTAGCTGGTACTTATTATTCTTATACTAACAAATTAAATGTCACACATAGTTCTGGCTTTGAAATGGAACATAAGAGAGGTATATGGAACGAATTCTTTCAAATGTTGAAAGTTGAAGGAATTTCTGCTAAACACGGAAGTACATTAATAAAGGCTTATCCTGGTTATGTTTATGGTGAACTCAAAGCATCAATGACAAAACCTAAATTTGCTTACTACTTCTTTTATGGTCATAGATATGAGATTATAGTACTTGCTCAAAAGTTTCAGGTTTCAAAGGTCTACGCAAAGGACTGTTGTTCTGATTCTGTTGCTTATGAGACTACAATTCTTACTTCGACTGGTGATTTTAACATTATACAACTTCCTGTTCATCATAGTTCTTATTATCAATTTGCTAAAGACATGAATACAGATTCTAAAACATATCACTGTTGTGAATTAGCTTATGCTCGTACAGGAAAGCCGCTTGATCATAAGTACAACAATCATGAATGTCCACCTTCTACTCTCAATTCTGATCTCAGTTCAGGTCTTTATGGTTCAGAAGATATTGTCTACAATGAAAAGAATGATCTTATAGAAGATGTTGAAGATGATGATTACACTGCTACTCTAGCTGGCGTTCTTTCACCTACTTATACTCTTTTTTCAGCAGTTATGACTCAAAGTGAAAGCTTAATTGGAACTCTATTACCTACTGCTGTCGCAAAAATTAAGTAAGGTATCTATTGGGAAAGAATATTATGATTTATTTTACAAATTACATATTAATTTTTTGTATTAACTATGGCACATATTAATATATAAATTATGGCCTACATCCACTTAAGAAGTAGTATTGAGGTACATATAGCGTAACTTTAATGTGTTCAAAGCAGAAGCGACCGTTGATATTCCTGTAGTTTATACAGGGATATAAGTTGGCCAAACTACAGTTTCAGTACCAGAAGCAGTTGGTATAGTTTCGGTGTTCTCAGGGGGAATAATAGTTGGTATAATTAATGTCGCAGTTTCAGACAATGTTGGCATAGTCTCTGTGCTTTCAGGAGGAACAATAGTTGGTATGATTATTGTTTCAGTAGCAGACAATGTTGGCATAGTCTCTGTGCTCTCAGGGTTAGTGAAGGTTGGCATAGTCTCTGTGCTCTCAGGGTTAGTTAAGGTTGGCATAGTCTCTGTGCTCTCAGGGTTGGTGAAGGTTGGCATAGTCTCTGTGCTCTCAGGAGGAGCAATAGTTGGCATAACTTCTGTGTTGGTTGGAAGCACGCTTGGTATAACTTCTGTACTATCAGATGGAACTATAGTTGGCATAACTTCTGTAGTCCCAGAAGGAACAATAGTAGGCATAATTTCTGTATCAGTTGGAAGGACACTGGGTATTAAATCTGTAGAAGTTGCTTCACCGGTGGGGATAGTAATGTAATCAGTACTGGTTGAAATGATCACAGGTACTTCAACAGTTATACCAAGCTCAACATTAATAGATTGTCTGAATAAGATCTTCTCGTAATTGTTCCATACAAAGACACAATTGTTGACAGTTGTAAGAGCAGGTGCAGGGACATAAGTAATAGTAGTTGGTGAGCACTTATAGCAGTAATCACCACTGACAACGCCAGATGTTACTATACAGTTAGAATAGTAAGTTGTGTATGTTGGTTCAGCAACAGAAGTAGTGTACTTCTCATAAACTGTAACAGTAGTAACAGGAGGTTCACAAAGATGAATCTCTTTAACTGTGTGCGTGACAAACGCAGTTGTAGTAGATGTTACTAATTCGCATACACTCATTTGGTAAACACTGCAGGATTGTTATAAACTAGGAAATGCACTATATTATATAGTCGTTTAGTTTTCTCTAATCTTCATACCAAGACTTGATAGATTTTTTACTGTTGTTAGTTCAGCAAATAACCAACAAACATTTGAGCAATAAAGCATTAAGTCATCTATTAGGTTCTTGTAAGAAGAGTTATTTAAAATAGTGAAGTATAGATTCTCCACAAAACTTGAACCGCGTGCTAGATCCTTGCAAATAAAAAGACTCAATAACTGCTTCTACTAGCACTTAATTTATATTGCGCCTTTTGCTTGTTGACTTTTAGTTTCCTATTAATTCCTCCTTCTTCTAAATCTTCTACTAACTGCATTCTTTAGCTGTCAAAAAATAAACGATCAAATGCCGTATAGGAAGTTAATCCAATATTAAATTTTCTCTATTTTCAAATACAGCAATAGGCTCTAAATTTTTAGATTTAAACTGTAAGGTACAATCTTGATTAGTTGATCTAGATGAGTACATTTCTGATTCGCTGTGTGCTAGCAAAGCTTAATCTCTTGTATAAAATACTTTTAGCTTATAAAGGATTCTTAAGTTAAAGAAAGTTACATAAACAAGACAGCGTACACTGATTGTTCTGGCTCTCACCTGTCACTTACTTTCGACCATTTAGAAAAGTCAAGAAGTAAAGACTTCTCATTGCTATCCCATAATTACCGTTTGCATACCAATGTAATCCTTAGAAGCACTTTATACGCGTTATTTGTATTTTATTACGGGGATTGAAATTTCCACCCTTTATATGAGTGATTAAATTCGCATTCTTCTCTATAATCGCATTAGCTCATCAAACGTCGTTTTAAACTATCACTTGCTAAACACTCTTATACACAAAAACATAAAAAACTCTTAAAATAATAAAATCATTTCTTGATTCAATTAAAATATAGACAAACATATAAACCCGTCTTAAGTAAATAAAGAGACAGCGTAACTTCTTTATATACGCAATTTTTAGTTCAGGTACACTATTTTGACAGCTTCGGCTAACTATATGCGGCCTAACTGTATGCAGATCATTAAAGATTAAGTTTACAAGATAAGATTTATATGGCAAAAGAGCAGGCGATTTTAGCTATTCTAAATAACTAAAATTTCATCAAAATTTTATAAAAATATTGTCAAAAAATATACAGCGTTTGTACTAAATTTGACGATTTTAAAATAAGAAGTCTAGCGTGAGTGTTTTAGGTATAATATCAGGTAACTTTCTAATTTAAGGCGTGAAAAAAGCTATTGTTGAGAAAATGGTACCAGGATATGTGCTCTTCCCCCCCCCCCCCGCGTGCTACATTGACTTTTACAAAATAGAAAGCAAATGAATTAAGATGTAGGCGTTGCAAAGGGTATATACAGCAGCATACCTTTTGCTTTTATTACTAACTAAAAGGTTAAGTTGTCACTAACGGGATGACTACCGGATTGGCGCTTAGATGTGTAGCATATACGGTCAACACACGATGCTTGTGGGCGGAAGCAAATTGGATTGATATCCTGGTCTCAGTAAATTACGCAGGTTCCGCAGCTACAACGAGGCTAAAAACATGTTATAAAATTTACAGTGAGAGCTAAGGCACCAATGGTTCTAGCGGTTGGGATCGAACAAGCGCGAATTTGGTTCATGCTTGCTTACAGGAGTCCAAAAGTACCTTTAAGATTTGTCGCTTTCCTATGGCTGAAAGTTGATCTCAAGACTATCTATGTAATACAATCGGCCACAGCGCCAACTCCCTCTGCTGCGGAACTAGCATCCGAAGCATAGGGAACAGGTACTAACCCTGAACCCTAGCACTATATATATAGACGTAGACCGACCTCATTGTGCGGACTTGCCTATAGCTGTGTAAACTATAACTAGGGTAAGTTAGAGAATAGCGACGATACTATAGGGTACGGAGAGATCTCGTAGCAACAATGATACAAATAATAATATAATAATAATGAGTGATCCAACTGAGTTTACCTTAAATAATAATAATAATAATAAATATGTAAATAAAGTAAATGATATAAGAATTGAATAAAGAGAGAAAGTCTACGTAGTAGAATACGAAGGTTATAGAACAATACTAATTACCCTGTGCTACTATCATCATAGTTCCGCACATCATAGAAGGTTAGGGAATAAGATACTGCTCTAGGTCATACTCACGTAATACAATCTACAGCTTAATTCATAAGATAGTGTGCTTTTTATAATATTACACAATTTGAACTTCCTCAGTTGGATGCTACCTATGACAAAATTCTTCAGAATTTCAATAAAAACTTAGTTCCCAATCCATTTCCGCAGGTGGACCATCGTAAGCAATAGCGAGAAGTAACTTGACAGGGTAAAGTTCGGAATACGCCAGCTCTGCAGGTAAATTCAGGTGAATGTCATTGGCTTGGAGTGTTGTGTTATATCCATAGAAGCCATCATCAGATACCACATTACACAGATATTCGGCATACTGATCACATTCAAAAGCATACCCGTTACCAATAGCAAGATATGCTTTCATGTGCAAAACGTGAGGATAATCCAGAGCAAATGCAATTTTCGCACGCTCAAAACCAGCACTCTCGTGAAAAAATTGAAACGTCTGAATACTGTAATCTACCGGAACTTCACGCTCTGTGAATTGGGTAACAAATACATACTTGTCAGACTCAACACTAATGGTTGATCCCGAAGTAACAGAGATAGGATCATCGCAATATCCTGGAAGTCCATTAATAAAATTAGGCAATCCCCAATCGTAAAATTCGTCTTCAAATAGTTCAAAGGTCTGAGCTATTGTGTAATTACGGGGGTAATCACCTGTGCACCAAGCATAATTATCCCCAACTCCTCGATGTGACAAAGCCTGATCAGATGAAGCACTTTCAGTCTTATCTTGAGTTTCAGCTGCGACAGAATTTCCAAGAGGAGTGTATAGGGCATCTACTACAATGCTTGTAGCAAGAACTGCTACGAATGAAATAGAGAAATGCATGGTTGATTGAAGAAATGCAAAAGAAGATTATATGCTAGTGTATGAAATGAGAGCAAACTGGACTTTGAGGTCTATTTATACACAACTTTCACTTCTGCCTGATGAGAATCTACATCCCTAAAAGTACATTCACTTCTCATTGAATTTATCAATTTAATGAAATCATTCATGGTGTACCTAATTTAGACCCCAGTTAATAAGAATTCAGGTATGGAATGAATGATACAGTTAATTCATGAAGTATGCAACGTCATACCGGGATTAATATAAAATATAAAAAAGTGATGTATCTTACCTTTCATCCCCATAAACAGAAAATAAATTAAGATTCATTTAGATTTTAATAAAAATTCATTGCATCCGTCCATCATTTCCCCATATTCTCTTATAAATCAAAAGCTAAACAGTCATATAATTATTTAAATTATCTATCTATATGGTTATATGAAAAAAGACATTTCACAAGTTATTGCTTGCCATTCGGCAATTTTGAAGGTAATTCCCATTCTATTCATTTCACAAAGTCATTTCAAATCTCCATTCCAATTTTAAGCATTAACTGAAAAATTCCCATTTGTTCATTTAATCATCGTTCATTTCCTAATTGGACAACTATATAGGCATAACATAATTATATCTGTCGCATTCAATTTTGATGTGCTCTAACAGTTATCATTTTCATTTATTAACAAGCATTCTTCATCTACAAAAGAGAAATCCACCCTCATCAAAAGAAATAACCGTACTTACTCCTTCTTCTTCTTCTTCTTCTTCTTCTTCTTCATTTTCTTGATACTATTTCTTCAAATCCAGAATTCTATTATCCTTTCAAAACTTTCTCTGGCTTGTATTTTGTCTTTTCCACAAAGAAGAACAATATTTCTCACTTAATGGTCCATATGATATAACATTTCAGCCTCTTTAATAAAAACATGTTAAATGAAAGCATATTACTCGATTGCATATAATGAAACTGTACCAGTATGTTATATCTGACAGTTCTTCTCCATTCAACCTGCCCAAAGACTTGAACCATTATCCTATACACTGCCATAAACATACTATCTAAATATGTGATTTTGATGAAAGTTCTCTTCTTCTTTTCATTGCAATTAGTGCTTGCGTTTTTGATTTCCCTAATGATAAAGACGATATTGTCTTACATATTGCCAGTATGTATACATTCTTCCTTCTTATACCATCAATATGTATCTTCTATTTCACGTAATATTTACAATCATTTAACATAATATTAAGCTACATTTATCCCATATACAATCTCCAATAATATTCATATCACTAGGGGACGCATTATCGACTGTCCCTTCTCACTAAGTCTTATACGACCTGCAAGGATCATTATCTTGACTATTATTGATGTTCATATTCAATATAAGGCACCATCTAAATTAATAGCTTCCTGCACCTTACATCATACACAGATATGATGCATAATGTACCTACCGCCAGAGCATTGTACCGATGAAATATTGACCGTTGGGCTCTTTCAAAATTTTTTTAGAATAAAGTTTAATTTAATTAGATGAATTTGAACGTTTTTTTTTTCTAATTGGAGTATAAAAACCTACGTCAGAGATTGATTGATTTCATACATTGAATATGGGATATATAGCTCACGATAATAGACATACATTAATTACCAATTAGCATATCCTAATTATGTTTTGTACTCATATTCATAATCTAACCTAAATCAATACCAGTTAAAATGCACTGTAACTCTTAGGTAAATAATCAAAGAATATGAAAAGTGGTTGAAATGATATCCTACATGTCCCTTATAAAATATCTTTCTAATAAATGTAAGATAAATAATATACAAGCATGAATTTCGCAACTAGCAGAAATTACTAATATCAATCTTTGGCATTGATATTAGTTATCTTGCGCTTAGAACTTGTAGGTGTAGAGCAGCACGTTGACCACAATGAAGATGAAAGTGCAGCTGATTCCTTTTCAGACATTTTATCAGGCAGAAACAAACAAGGAGGGTCTGAAGAAGTAGCACCCTTAGTGAGTTTTCCAAAATGGTAATAACAGGCAAGCTCTAGAGAAAAACATTTATCAAATCCTAAAACATTCTTCAAACTGTTAAGGGCTTCACGAAATTGGGCTTCACGGGCTACTATATCTTGAATATCAATAGACCCGTCATTGTAGTCAATGGCCTTCACATCTTCAACGACTCTATTAAGTGTCTTAAGATCTGCATCGTCAATTGAAATGTCAGCAAGTTTTCTCATCCTGTATTTCTGCTTACCGGTACATGATTTCGCAGAATCTGTAGCATTAACATCAACAACGAGATCTTCATCATCATCAAGTGGCATGTTGCTAAAAATTCTGTCCTGGTCTTGTTTTGCTTCTTTTTCAATATCCAAAGAACTAAAGTCATCATTTATATACAGCCGGCCTAAAATCTCGCACACGTCCACAGTTTCGTCCGCTTTTTTAGCTTCTTCAGTTGTAGTATTTTCACTATTACCCTCAGATTCATTTAAGGTGCTGGAATCATACAAAATATTGTCAAGTATCGTCCTTGATGAGTCTATCGATGTCTTGCTTGATTTAGCAGACCAGCGTTTGGCAAAACAATCCTTAATTTGGTCTGAATCTTTCAAAACGTCGTAATAATTAGGCCCACCTTCTAACATTATCTCAGCTCTCATATTTAGATGCAAATTAGCATCTAATCTAAACGCCAGATTTCTTGCTGACAGCATATTCCTGATCTTAGTTTTTAATCTTCCTACAACTGAAAACGTTCGCTCAACTGCTAATGCTGTAGGCGAAACT
Organism: Tortispora sangerardonensis; assembly: GCA_030566855.1. Taxonomy (NCBI): domain Eukaryota; kingdom Fungi; phylum Ascomycota; class Trigonopsidomycetes; order Trigonopsidales; family Trigonopsidaceae; genus Tortispora; species Tortispora sangerardonensis. Next base: position 2,405 of record JAKUBJ010000130.1, on the reverse strand, counting down.
CCAAGACATCTGCTTGCGAAGGCAACGACATAATGATTTCTTATAGTTACCTTGCACATATCCCAGTACATTTTAGCATTCATGTAGTCCATGTTGTCAGTCGGATAAATCTCTGAAAGCGGACCATTTGAAAAGTAATCCTCTAGATGTAGGACGGTAAGAAACTTCTGCTCGTCATCAAAATCCAATTGTTCTAAATATTCATTAACGATATTCATCAACCGTGGCTTCATGCCAGCATTATCCAATATTGTATGCCTCCAAACAGGATTAAAAGCCAAGGCCAAGAGCCAATCTTCTGATTTATAAGTTAATATATAATAGTTCAAGATACGCAAAGAGCCTTCAACAATATTTCGATTCAGAGGAGATACACACCATGCGTGTATTATAGAGAATACGGCAATCAACGGATAGTCCATAGTAGTTGAACTAGACTGCAGTATACTGATCCATTTCATCACAGGATTATAAACATGGAGTAATACCTCTATTTCATCAAAAAACTCAGGCGTGAATTGATCGCTAACCTGTTCAGGAACGTTCTCGAATAGCGAGGAATTGTCTTTTAAGTACAAAAATCCCTCTTTGCAGTCTAACACTGAACTGCATATATCCGCTACAGAAGTCCATTTAGTCTCAGATTTTCTTTTTAATTTTCTAGGAAAAGGAAGCTTCAGAGATTTGTAACATTCTTGCAAAACTTTGCCAGTTGGTCCTTCTCCTTTTAACCAGATGGCAGCAATCAACTTACATTTTTGCACGACCACATTAAAATTATGTACGCTACTTTCAATCGTTTTAAGTACTAAATTCAAAATATGAAGAAAGCATCCGTTCTGTCTGATGGAAGGCATCTCCAGCTCCTTTGCAAGCTGATTTTTAAACTCCTGCATGTTTTTCGCATTATTTGTAGCAACTGCAAATGGACGAAGATAACCAAGCTTGCTTCGAACTTCATTCGCGACATGTACTGCAAGCTCTTTTCCTGTAGAAGCTGCAATTGGAGAAAGCGAGACAGAAAAAGATTCCTTGCCTACAACAACACAAATTCCATATAACGACATTCCATGCATATCAGTCCAACCATCAACTACAAGCGTTATAGGATTTTCACTGGCAAGTGCTTTCAAAATATAAAATCTCTCGGGATAAACTATAGAGAAACAATAGTTCAAGAGCAGTTTTGTAAAACGCTGGTATGATGGACTTTTGACATTACCATCTGCAAGCATTAATAAGCAGCGTAGAAAGGAATTATTTAAGTTACTAATGCTTAGATTACATGCTAGAACAACCGCCACCATATTTTCTTCGACTGTCCAAGCAATCGATTCTTTCATACCATTGCCAAAAAGTATAGTAGGAGGAGGTTCCAATACATTAAAAATATAGAAGTCTGTATTCAACCTCGCCGCGCTACTAATAGCTAATCTAGCACGTGTCGAAAGCTTGTGACATTCTCTTGATATGTGATTTTTCATTATCTCTAATCCACCATCAGTTGTCCATTCACAGTAGATACAGGCAGCAAGATATCGTTCGGTTGACTTAACCATTGTTGAAGATTTATAGAAGAAGTTCCAAGTTCCATCTTCGGTGTTATTATCTCCCAATGATGATATACGCCATTTAGAAAGATCTTGCTCAATTATAGGAGAAAAACTACTAACCATTTTCTTCCATAATTCGTACTCCTCATTTTCAACCATCTGAATATCTAGGCCTTTACTCCATTTCCCCTCGATATGTCTTATCTTCCTTTTTGGGGTAACCCCTGAAGAATAAATGGTATCATCGTCATCTTTAAGTTCAGAATTTTCAGATTTGTCACCTTGCTTAAGAGTATAGAATCCACGAGGATCATATTTTAAATCTGCCGATGTAAGATATTTACGCGGTGTGATAGGAGTGTTTGCATCGACCATTTCGACACTATGTGAGTCAATTTAAGAAGTGTATTCAGAAGTAGGAGTAAAAAAGCTGGCTTAGTACTTGTGTGTTAAGCATAGAGGTAATATAGCTAAACCAAAGCCAGTGGTGCAGATATGTGAGTGTAAGAGACGCGTAGAAACACTGTACATTCCATTGATTTAAATTTATCGTCGCTATTTTGGCGTTCCGACGTTTTTTATTCTATTGGCTGAATTACTTTATTTTACAACGTATATGGGATATAACTAAACACAATATTAAATTTTGAACCAGTCAAAATAGCTAAACTGTTAATTTGCCTATTATAAGCGAACGGCTTAAATAACCAAATTCTATATGGATAACCAAAATGGTTTAGCCTAGAGCATGGCGGGAAATGGGATCCCGTCGGGGTCGTGAAAAAAACGTCCATTTTGGGACTCAACTGCTTTTATTAAATAACAGTTTGTAAACCGCTTATTGATCATATA